>CAUZXS010002432.1:10000-183204 GCA_963585895.1 Sepioteuthis lessoniana | reverse complement strand
CATAATGTTGCACTCAAATAAAAAATATTTTTTGTGAAAACTCCACAGAAATTTTTCTCAGAAGAATATTAAAGATATCCATGATATAAAAGATATAATTCCTAAATTTTTTTTTATATGGAAGTAGATCCATTTTGAGGAGAAAAAAAAAAGATCTTTGCAGTCAAATATTTGTTTATTTGCTTAAAACTTTTTAGAAATGACTATAACAATTCTTGAAAGTTTAGTTGAAATTGAGCCCAAAATAATAGAAGTAGCATGGACAGACAAACATTTGGTAAATAAGATTTTATTGGCCTAACCAGTAGAGTGTTCGCTAATGGTCCGGGAGACCAGGGTTCAATCCCAGCAGATCGAATCATACCAAGACTCAAAAAATGGTACTTGATGCTTCCTTGCTTAACACTTTGAATTATAAGGTACAGATCAAGGGTAAAGTGGTGCAATCCAGGGAATGTAGAAGCACCCTCCCTTACACCGCAGTATAGTAGCTATGGAAAAGGGAGCCTTTGGGTCACCCTCGACTAAGGTCGCCGATTTTACTTACTTACATCTTATAGTAATATTGAATGTAAGTCTGTGGTATTATCACCTTTGTCTGCCAAGGAATTTCTGCTACCAGTAGGCATAAAAATTTCATTCTCATTAATGTCTTAGGCAAGACCTAATTCTCATCCTTCAGAACATGAACTTTTCATCCCCAGCAAACCTCATGTGGTATTTGAACACAACACCCCAGGAGAGTACACATCATACACATTATAATTTCTACAAAAGCAACAATTAAAAAACTCTTCTCAAATATGTATAAGTCTCCTGCAAACTTTCATATCTCTTAGAAACTTCACACACACATATTTATAAGAAGGATATATTTATATACACATTTCCATTCATTCACTCCTTTCGTATTTTGCTCAGACAATACATTGTTATTGTACATAATTGTTCTTACATTTATACTTGAGAGGAAGCAACATTTCTCTAACTAAAATTCCTCAACAAATTCTTATAAGCCATAGCTCTTGTCTCTTCTTCTCTAATCTCCACAATGTTGCCATGATATTCAATTTATTAAATTGTCTCTCTAATAAATATATGGTTTTTACCATATTTTTGAATTCAGAAAAAGTTAATAACTCCAATTAATAAAATTCTTTATAGACAAAAACAAACAAACTATAAGAGACTGAAAAATGATTTTCTGCTGAAAATAGAAAATCGTCAAAAATACATTGTCAAAAAAAAATGTATTTTTGCAAGATGGATCACTGAGATAGTTTAAAAAATTTTTTTCTTTTAATTTTTTGTTGAGTCAGTGTTAGTCTACACTTATCAACCTCTTTCACAAGAGGAGCTTTTGGGACTTGCCAATAAATAACTCTGTGACTCCTTGCTTTAATTTCTACCAGATTTGGGGGAACAGAAATATTGGGTCAAGGAGTTGGTCTGAGAGGCTGGTATCTGGTTCCAGAACTGAATCCAGAAAAAAAGCACACTTACCAAAATCTCTCTTCCTTAATCATTAGGCCATTATTGCACACACACACATGCATATATACATATCTATGTGTGTATGTCTGTGTGCACACACACTCACATATATATATATACTCTATTGCCTAAAAATAAGTACACCATAACTAATTTTTTATACAATGTTAATTTTCTTCTAAATCAAAGATACTATGATTTTATTATTTCTAGCAGAATATTATACAATCAAAACAGATATTGTTAGGTATTATTTATTACCAAACTCTACAGAATTGAAACTCTGTAACCAAAACTATGAATATGTAACAGTCCAAAACTAAGTACGCCACTACACAAAATTCTACATAGTTAGTATATTTTCGAACTAAACTTAATTTTTTTATTACATAGTTTAAATGCTGTAGTGTTTGGTAATGAATAATATATATATCAGTTGTGATTTTATAATATTCCTATCAAAATGATAAAATCCTGGTATGTTTGGTTTAGAAGAAAATTAACTTTTTATCAAAAATTGGCTGAAGTGTACTTATTTATGGGTGATAGTCTATATGAGTATGTTTGTATGTATTTGGGCTCACAAACATATATATATATATATATATATATATATATATATATTTATAATGCACACTAAGAATGAAGAATGTCCAATGTAGTCTCTGCTGTTGATTGATCTGGTGTATATATATATACATATATATATATATATATAATTCTTTTAATACCTTGTCCGGTGGTAAAAGCTGCAGTACCGCCTTGAGCTACCGAAACTGTGTTATCACCCTGGTTGGTGGCTGATGATATATATATATATATATATATATATATACATGTATATTCATGATTATATTCATTAAGTTTGCAGCTAAACATAGATATTAGGTATATATTGATTTGAAATTTCCGCATATAATTCTCAATCCTATATACTAGGAAACCAATCTAGGAGAAGGAAACCTTTGAATTCAAACTAGCTTTACTCTGCTTAAAAATTGACCCAGTGTTATATCCTGTTTGTAGTAGAGAGGTTGGATGCATACATACATACATACATACATACATACATACATACATATGTATAGGTAGAGAGAAAGAGAGAGATTTGAATAAACCGTATTTAGGCAACATTCTCTTTCTTATACATGTTTCATTAAAAACCATGGACAGGGTTCTTTTTAATAATTTTTATGGGCAACATTTAAGTTTGGTTCATCATTATACAACAATTTTTACAAATTTTCTCTCTGAGTACTTTCCTCCATCATTAGTCATTTCCAAAGGTATATTGAAGATTTCATTATTTCCTTTAAGATCCCGTGAAATTAGGTTTTTAATAGCAGAAATAGTTTCTATTGAGAGTGTTATGAGATTTTGAATATTTGCAAGATTTTCTGTTGCATTTTATACTGTTTTTAAATTTAGATTGTTGCATATTCATGATGGAGTGAGTGTTGGAACCAGTGTATACTGATGTAATGATGAAATAAACTGGTGTATGCTGTTAACAAAAGTGTTAAGTGTTTTGGTTATTAAAAACTATTTTATTTATTGTTTTTGTTTTTATGTATATAGATTAGTCAGCTGATTTTGTTGGGTGGTTGGTTTTACATGTCAATGATTGTTGGCTTAAAATGTGGCTAGAAAATGTTTTGGTTTATTTATCTAACAGCATTTCAACTCCTCATGGGTTATTTGATGCCAAAATTTGGTTAATTTGTAAATGCTTAATTGTAAAAACTATATGTTCAATGTTCACTGACTTTTTTTAAAATTGTGCTTTTTATTTGCATGCAGTTAGATGATCAAGGATTCCTATCAAATACAAATAATTTCCACAGTTGTATGTTTTCAAGTAAATATTTCTATTAAATAATAATCTTTTGTTTGCACTCAATTTTATGATTTCAAGTTACTAAAAATCCTTTCAAAACAATTATAGCTTCAAGTAACTTTTCTTAATCCAAATAATTTGTATACAGTTAAATGGTTTCAAGTCTTCCTACCAAACATTAATTTTGCACCTAGTTTTAAAGTTTCAAGTATTCCTATCTAATACTAATGACTTTCAAAACAGATCTTTTTGAGCCATAGTTAGTAAGTAAGTTGGCCAACCATAGTCGAAGGCTCTCTTTTCAATAGCTACTACACCAAGGTGGTGGGGAGGGCACTGCTCCTTTCCCTGAAAGCATCAAGTACCATTTTTTGAATCTTTGGTAAGACTCAACCTGAGATTGAACCCTGATCTCCTGGGCCTATGGTGAACACTTTTACCATTGAACCAGAAGAAATGAAGTCCACATGGCATAATGGCTGGACTGCAGCTTCGAAGAAAGCAAGTTTGAATTCTAGTCTCACTGTTACATTCACATTCAAACTAAACACTCATGAGAAAGGTATTGAACAACCTTATCTCTCCTGCTATGGGTTAAATAGTATCACTGCTGTTCTTCTACTAGGATGGCTTTGGTATTAAATAACTCACAAAGATTGATATACCATTAAAACAAACCTAGGAGTAATGGCAATGAAGAGGCACTTTATATTTGTCAATGTTCCAGAACTGGAGCCTCACCATCAGATGTTTAGTGTCATATCCAGGACACCCCTTTGGTAAGGAGGAATCATTCTCTTTTGCAAAGGATACAGTTGTCATATTCTAAGACCTATTGGCAGGGTGGAAGAGAATAAATGTGTGATTCAGGTATCTTAATAAGATGGTTAGTTTCAGTGGTGTCATTATTATTAAAACAAAATATAATGTCTATACATTCACTGTTAACATCCTTATTAGGCGAGCCCAGTCAGCTGGGACTGTAGAATACACTGACTGCACCTCTGCAGAGGGTTAAAAACCCACCCCCATGAGTGTCCTAGATCTGACACTAAATAATCTGATGGTGAGGTTCCAGTAATGCTGGAACTTTATGGAATGTGGAGTACCCCTTCATTGCTAACGCTCCTGGCTCC
Source organism: Sepioteuthis lessoniana (assembly GCA_963585895.1). Lineage (NCBI taxonomy): Eukaryota > Metazoa > Mollusca > Cephalopoda > Myopsida > Loliginidae > Sepioteuthis > Sepioteuthis lessoniana. Next base: position 178,737 of record CAUZXS010002432.1, on the reverse strand, counting down.
ACTCTGGCCTGGGGTGGTAGTACCTGTTAGGGTCCAATCTATGGGTCAAGTAGAAATAAACCGTGGTTTCTTGAGCTTACTGTTTTTTGCATTTAAACTGCGTATTTATGCTACATTGAATTGCTGGAAATAGAACTGTTTTGACATCTAAACTGCATGTTTATGATAAACTGAATTATATGAAATAAAACTGTCTTTACATTTAACTCTCTGTATTATCCAGTCGACTGGGGCTGTAGAATACACCATCTGCACCTCTGCAGAGGGGTAAGACCCCCTCCCTAACAAGTATCCTGGATATGACACTAAAAAACTTGATGGTGAGATTCCAGTGATACTGGAGCTTTGGGGAATGAGGAGCACCCCTTCATCGCCATCGCTCTCAGGTCCACTCTGGCCCGGAGGGGTAGCACCTGATGGGTCCTATCTATGGGTTAAATAGAACTAAACTGCGTACTTATGCTAAACTGAATTGTTTGAATTAGAAATATTTGACTAAATTGAATAGCTTGAAATAGAAATGTTTTTGACTATTAAACTGTGTACACATGCCAAACTGAATTGTTTGAAATAGAACTGACTATTTATATAAAAATGTATTTGGTGTTAAATAACCTACAAAGGATGATATGCCATAAGACCAAACAACCAACCAACCTTATTAGGCAGCCTATTGGGATACAAGTGCATTCCTCTATAAAAAGAAAAAGGCAGATTCTAATTCATCCTAAACCTCTTGGTAGGGCATTGTATATGTCTAGGGAAATTATTGTAGTGGAGAAAAAGTTTCATTTTTATAAGGGCTTAGTTATGGTTATCATTGTGTGGTTGTATCAATAAATATAAAAGCAGTTTATAGAACTAAACAACTTTTATTGCCAGGGCAATAAAGCAGAAAAGAGGATACATTAGAAAATGAAATTCAAAAAAGAGTGATGGAAGGTTTGTGTATGTATGTGTGTGTGTGTGTAGAAAAGCTTACTTTGCCAATACATTTGTGTAAAGTTTCTAAGAGGAATGAAGGTATTGTGATGGAACTAAAATTGTTGTCACCTCTTTGAAGAAAATCATTTTTTGTCACTCTTAGATTGTTGCTGGCTGTATACAAAATTAGAGATGTACGTGGTGCATTCAATAAGTTTCCAGGCATTTAAAATTGTCATAGACTCTGGAAAATTCAGGATTCGTTATTGCTATACATCTTATGAGATGACAGACTAATTTTTATGATTTCAGGTTCAAATTAACAGCTACAGCAGCAATTGGAATACACCCTACTAAAGCCTTATTGTCACAGCTGGTGAATTTCAAAAATACAATCTGGATGTGAGGACACTTTAGAAGAATGATATGCAATAAAATTCTGTTTTAAACTTGGAAAAATGCCACAGAAATGTATGGAATGCTTCAGACTGCTTTTGGAGCATCTTGCATGAATCGAGCATGAGTTTTTGAGTGGCATAAGAGATTCAAGGAAGGCAGGGACTCTGTGAGGGATGATGAGAGGTGTGGGAGGAGTAAGGAAGTCAATACACCAGAGTTGATTGGCTAAAGAGTTAGGGTTTGGGTTACTATGTTAAGGTTTTAAGGGAGTTCGGGAAGAGATTCCTAGGGAAGAGGCCAGCACTCTTCAAATCGGGTCAGTAGCATTTCCACCAGGACAATGCACCAGTCCACAACTCCATCCTTGTCACAGACTATTTGACTAAGATGGGCATCAAAACAGTTCCTCAGCCTCCCTAAAGTTCATACCTTGCTCCCTGAGACTTTTGGTTATTCCCTAAGCTCAGAGGCTGTCATTATGAGACAATTGAGGAGATGAAAGAGGCTGTGACAAAGGTCATTGACACGCTCACACAAGAGGACTTCCATGGGGCCTTCTAGAAGTTATTGGAACAGTACAACAAGTGCATTGCAGCTGGAGATTACTTTCAAAGGGGACTAGGGTTTCATGTGTGTACTATCAATAAAAGTGTCCATACAAAAAAAGTCTGGAAACTTATTTAATTGTCCTCGTATCTGTATATATGAAAGTAAGTTTATGACATTGTGTACTGTGTACTACAGTGTATTGTTATGTTCAATGAGTCACAAAATCTGCTAAAGATAGAAGGATGAGAATAAGACATTGTTTCCAGGATATGCTTTTTTAATTTCATACTTGGCTTTTTTGCTAAAGCTATTGTGTCACCTTCTAGTTGTCATTAGTAAATGTTATTTGGCAGGCAAGGAAGTTTAATACTGCATATGGGAACCTTGATGAACAGGCTCACAATATCCAAGGTCACTATTTGACTGGAATTAACTGAAGCATTTCAAATTTTCACAACAAAATGGGCAAATGTTTTGTTTTTATATAGTAGAGATATCTTTCAATATATTGACTATATATACTAGAAATCTTTCCAATGGATGATATGCTGCACTTTGACCATCAGCTTTTATGGAATACCATTGTTAGTAAAGAATAGATTATTGTCTCCCATGGAGAATGGAGCATGATCATTGGACACTTCATGGTCACATGTGACAATCCCAGAATCCATCTCAGTCTCTTTTGTCTCTGTTCTTTGAACAGTAAAATCTGTGCTTTTTACCTCTTCCAATAATGATCAAGTAAAACTTTTACCTTTTTTGTACCACTTTCATGTACTGCTTGTTCATAAAACATTTTATTGAGACACATTTATGTTTTCTTGTCTATTCTTCTCATGCATATATATGTTTTGAATGATTCTGTATGTGCAAATGAGCTTATTTTGTCTTTCCTTCTGACTATTCCGTGTTAGTGTATCATGGATATTCGAATGCTAATATTGGTCCTTGGTCAGTGTCGACTTAGCTAAATAGCTTTCCTACTTCCTAACAACATAATACCATCTTTGTGACTATGTGGAAACTTAGTGTTTATTCAACTGTTTGTATTCAGTGCAAGTGAAGTCATCCTCGTTCTTGTTCAAAGCCTGCATGGTTTTCAAGGCCATATCCTTTTGTAGCTTGCAATAATCACCATCCCTTACTAGGCTTGCCATTTTTTTCTGAATATTCCAACTAATTCATCACCACCATTGCACTGACATTGTTTGCTAAAAATATAATTATGTCAGTTTCACTTGGCAGGATTTTTTCTCTCTTAGACTGTTCAGTTTGGAAAGCTTGGCTTTCTTTACTTCCTTTCTCATATTCTATTTGCCTGTATCTTGGGGATTTTTAAGACTGCTTCTGTTATTGGTGTGGAATTCACTAGATATTTGAAAATTTGAGATTTTTTCCCAAGTGAGTTATAGGGGTAAAATAAGAGGATCATAACCAAATTAGTATTTTTGAAATGGACGTTTATTTTGATATAAATCTACAGATTCTCAATTATGAAAAAGTTTTGTTTGCAAGACTTAGAATATTCTCTTCAGAAGGGGATGTCCTGGGCATGGCATTAAACTGCATCTGGTGGTCAAGCTACAATTGTGAACCTCTATCTTCGTCATTACTCTCAGTTCCATTCTGTTTGGGTCCATCAATGGGTCAGATTGATCTGTTTTGAAAATTATTTGTATTAAATTGTAATACTTAAAAACATATGATTATTTGTATTAGAAAGGGATATTCAATATAACTGTGTGCAAACAAATGATTATAGATCAAGAGAAAAGCGCAATTTAAGAAAAGATACAATGGGACATTGAAACTATAATTATGATTACAACCAAACTGTTAAATAATAGAATGGTTCAATCTTTTATTTGGTGTGTAGTGTAGATAGTTTAAAAATGTTCAAACAGTTATCTCAGAGTGGAAATTGTTAATGTCAAATAAGTTTAATTGACAGCACATGATCCCGAGACCAATTTGAGAACTTGGCTGTGATTGGATAATCTCAGTCAGGTGACCAAAGGGTTCTAGAAATTAGAAAACTGATTTTAGCTTCGAAGCAGTTAGTCTAGAACAGTTAAAGAGAGCAGACCTCATTTCCATCTATGGTCCGGCTAATTCCTGACTTTCATATGGAGTCGGTTATGTAATTAAAAATGAATAAAGAATGTGCACACAGGAAATGGCATTGTCCTTTATCCCTTCAATGAAGAAATGCAATGAAAGGAGATAACCGCCAGCAAAGTAATGACAAGATAGCTATACAAGAAAACATTTAGAAATGAATTAAATTTCAGCATAAAGATTTAGCATGCCATTTAAAAAATAAACCAAACTAAACTAAACCAGCAATTATTACACCAGCATAGGCTCTTCACTGTGATATTGTATTCATGGAGTCTCTGATCCAAATTTTGTAGTTGTTCTGCTCATGTCCTTGCAAGTTAAGATCTCTTGCAAATGGTGTATGGCCAAGGGATTCTGAGATGTTTTAATCATTTGCTTGAAAATGAAATGAAGTGATATATTTGAATTCACTTTTAGGTAAAATGTTATGCTCATGTAGATGAGGTGTTGATTTGTTGGGGGACCAACTTATTTCTCAAGGTCTGTCTGTATAAATGGGTAAACAGGAAAAATGTTTTCACCTCACTATTTGCCACAAAGTCAACTTTTAGGTGAAGGCTCTCCCATGCATGACTACACAGTTGAAAGAGGTGCCAAGAAAAAGCTTAGCTCTTTCAGCATTCCCTCTTATGAAGGCTCTCTAGGGAATTAGGCAATAAACTTGACCCAGACCCTTTTAGCACACTTTTTTTTCTTAAAATTGCTCAAAAATAATGTATATACTCTTGTTCTAGTTGATCTCATGTATTAGGTCTACCTTTGATTTAATCCCTTAATCAATAATTTATAGGATTAATTTTTGAGCCAAGAGTCACTCTCACTTGATATCTATATTTCAACCTTTCAAAAGTGTTATTTATATATAAGTTGGTGCCAATTTTTTGCCAAAAAATTAGGCATTGAAAATTCAACTCGTACAAGAATCTATACAGTATCTCTATCACCATATGCAGATGGGATGAAAAGTTCTCGGCCTGACCAAGAAGAGAATTATATAGATCTATGAAACATGCTATTCCACATAGCCATTCTTTAGTTTAGAAGAAAACTTTTAATAAAAAATTAGTTGGGATGTATTTATAAGCAATACTGTATAGTACAATCATAGTTGCAATCTCTATTTCAGACATTACATTTCCTTTGAAATAAGGCACCATTCATGAAATAAAAAGGCCATAAAATAATGCCCGGAATGTTAGTTTGCAGGTCCTGTTGCAGGAAGCTCTTAGAGAGCCATACAAAGATAAGATATGACCAAAAAGGAACGCTAACAAAAAATTCTGACTTTCATTCAGTCAGCAGGGGCAGAGAAAAAGAATCCTGGAAAAAGTTATATGTAAACGATGTGATTGACAGATAAATCTTGCTTGGCTGAATTTAAGACCCACCCTGTTAAGGGATATTACTTGGTTTCCACTAACATTACAGAGGATGTAGAAGAAAACAGAGTATGATAGAAAGTGACACTTAAAGCTAAATCAAACACTAGACAGATTTCACAAAGTGGAGAAACGTACACAATAAACAACACCCTTTCATAAAAAATAACAAAAATGAAGAATATAGTTGTCTGATCTCTTTTGCTGGCTGAAATAATAAAATTTGACTGTTTTGATAAAAAGTATTTAGAAAAAATATCCTAATTTGACTGAAAAATTTGTACTCTTAGTAGTATCTCAAGCATTTGTTTACAAGTTATAAAAAGAAATTCTTGAGATTCTACAAAGAAAAGAAAAAAAATCTATAATATTTATGAAATAAGGCAAGAACACATGTATTTGAATGTTATGCCATCATCACTTCAAATGAATAATTGAACATTCTGTTTTTATTGTGAGGAAATAAAAGGAAGAAAAAATATGTAGCACATCAATTAGAAAAAAAGGAAGCAAAAGAAAGAAAGAAAGAAAGAAAGAAAGAAAGAAAGAAAGAAAGACCGAGTGATAACACTATACATCAGATGCTTATTGTCTGCTTCACTGGAATGAAAGGAAAGAAAAATAATAGAAAAATAAAAAGGGAAGTGAAATATATTAAAGAATTAGAAATGAAGAGAAATGAATAAAAGAAAGAAATGAAAAATACTTATTTTGAAAATTCATCTTGGAACTTTACGATTAAATAAAAAAATGACATATTTCATAAAATAATAATAATACCTTCAGAAAATGAACAAATCATTCATTTTTGTGAGAATTTTCAGTCTTATTCATAATCAGATGAAAATGAACTGAATATTAAATCCAAACTGGTCTAATTACTCTCATTTATTTGTCTATTTGTTTATTTTCTATACTTATTTTCTAATAATAATAAATGAATAAATAAAAATAATGATGATGATAATGATAGTAAGAATAATAATCTATACAATGATTTGCACTCAAATTATCATATAAGTATACATAATTCAAAGAGTGATCTCTTAAAAATTTTTGTTGTAAATATCTTTGTAAATTAATATATCAAAATAAAAAATGAAAACTGGTATTTCCATGGGTATTGCTATTTCTGTATGAACAACAAAAATCTGATAAAATATTTTATTCATACAAGCTGAAATCATGGAAATTACATGGTCTGTTTTAGCATATACAAATAATATGCTATAATTTATATATATATATATATATATATATATATATATATATATAATCATCATCATGAAGGCATACTGACAGCATGGATGCCCTTGATTCTGTCTTGCCATCTGTTTCTATTGGCCATCACTCTAGCTAAATCCTTTAGATGGCATAGAATTCATGTCTTTTAATCAAGATGGGGCCATCTTCTCATTAAATGACAAGACTCAGAAATTAGTAGACCAGTTCATATACATTGGTAGCAATATCTTATCTACTGAAAATGACGTCAATGTATGCATAAAGTAAAACATGTTCTACTATTGACAGGTTATCGACCATATAGAAATCTGGTCTCTGATTAAAAAAAATGGATTCTTCCAAGCTGTAGGCATGTTAATACAACACACACACACACACACACACACACACACATATATATATATGTATAATATGCAATAATTTAATCATATATCCTCTATCACCCATAAATAAATGCAAATCTACCAAAATTTTAATAAAAAGTTAACTTTCTACTCAACTAAAAATAAGTAAGTAAAGTTAGCGACCATAGTCGAGGGTAACCCGAAGGATCCCTTTTCGATAGCTACTACACCAAGGTGTAGGGGAGGGCGCTACTCCATTCCCAGGATTGCTCCACTTTACCCTTGAACTGTACCTTATAATGCTGAGTGTTAAGCAAGGTGGTATCAAGTTCCATTTTTAAAGTCTTTGGTATGACTCAACCTGGGATTGAACCCAGGTCTCCCGGGCCATTGGCGAACACTCTAACCGCTGGGCCATGTCAGAATATTATTCAATCAAAAAGGATATTATCAGGCATTATCTATTACCTATGCTGTGTAGCATTAAAACTGTAACAAAAAAAATGTGATTATATAACAGTCCAAAAATATGTACACCTCTACACAAAATTCCATATAGTAAGTATATTTTTGAAACAAACTTTTTTTTATAATTGTAAAAGGAACTGGCAAATGGGTTATCTAAGTGTATTGGATTAGTCCTTTTATTGGCTTTTAAGGTCTGATTGATAGTGAGAAGTTGCAAATAAAAATTATATACATATATAATATGAATATGATGTGACTGACTGACAATAGGGGAATCAGAGTAAGTTTGTCACAAATTAAGGTTCATCCTTGCTTAAAATTGCATTTGGAGGTTCAGGGGACATTGTTGTTGGATGACTTTGACTAACATCATGCCATCTCTACTTGTAAAAATCCATTGATTCATTGTCTTTCATTTACAAGATGATGTTATAACAGAAGCAAATGGTCCTTCCTTGAGATAGATGTAGATATTCTCATCACTGATAACAGGCAACAAATCTTGATGATATCCTGATAAAGATGGGATACTTTGGGTAATTTTTTAAAACTGATAATTGCTTCACAAAGTTCACAATCATTTTAAACTGGTAAATCCTTCATACTTAATTGCAATATTAGTATTTTAAAAACCAATACAGTTCATAATCATTTCAAACATTATCCCAAACAGATCTATTTGACCCATAGATTATATTTTAACAGGTACAACAATTCATAGTAGAGTGGTCCTTGGAGTAATCATAACAAAGAGATAACTCTGCACTCTTCAGAACTCCAGAATTGGAGTCTCACCACCAGATGTAGAATGAGAAATAATTAGATTCATATTATGAAAAAAGTTCAAGACCACTGTGTTAGACAACTTATATTTTTACAGTTTTTTTTTTACTTATTTTCTAATTTATTGTTTATATTTGTTCTCATTATGTCTTTAACAATCTAACTTTGCTTCCAATCCCTTGTGAGTCAGTCCAAACTATTAATAAATCAGATCATACATTTTCAAAAAGTTCAGATACCCTTAAAAGTTCTGGGCTCTCACCTTTCTGAAATAAGTTCTGTGGAGATCTTCGCATTTTTCCAAGATAAGCTTCCCACACACCTTCTTAGAAATATGTAACTCTACTTCTGTTTCTTTTTACATCAAGTGACTAGGGTTCACTCTTCCACTCACATCAAGTAACTAATATTCAAATGTTTTTAGAATAATCTTGCATAACTTGCCAACAAATATGTTCTTTCTGCTTTCCCATATGGGAGATAAGATACCTTGGAGATTGTCGTCAGCCGAAACACAACTAATTTTAGGTTACTGACTTCTTTAAAGTAAGGCTTGTTTTCTTTGGACACTGACTATGCTCTAAATCTTCCCATCTGATAGCAAATAAAAAATTTTATATATATATATATATATATATATATATATATATATATAGGCCATCAAGATATCATCATTGCTAGAAAGATTTTGGCTTGTTGAAACTATTCCAATCCACATTTTTATACTGAACACAGGTCAGCTTTAACAAGTTTTATTTACCAAATTAGAAATATCAAGAAATTGTTTTATTTGGAGACATTTTTACCTCCCTTAGGAAGAGTTACACATTTTTGTATTTTTGTAATCCATTCATAAAATAATATTTCATATGTTTTTCCTCATAGTCTCAATGAATTACACTTTTTATAGTACAAAAGATCTGCAGGCATACATTGTATTTCTGAGGTTTAAAACAATTGCTCCTTTCTCACTCAAACAGATTTGTAAGTAACTTACTATATACATTGACATAGGAAATGATCTTTTCTTTTCTTAATGGGGTTAGCTAATTTGTGTATTTTGCTTTAAAAATTGTTTAATGACAAAAAAAGAAAAGAAAACAGGTTATTAGAAAAAATAAGATTGAAAATGAATAACCAGATCTTATTATTTTCAATCTTATTTTTGTAATAACCTGTTTTTGTTTAGTTGTCTGTATTTTTGTTTTTGTTTGTTAATAAGTGATGGATTTGTTGATAGCTTTTATAATTATTCTCAATTGCGATTGTGTTGTTGCAAACTGGTAACATTATCCTTGTTGTGAATAAAAACACTAACCTAAAAAGTTTACTAAATTTGCCTTTGTAAGGTTATATCTAATTTATTTTTGACATGTGCATGTGTTATGAATTCACCAAATTTTTCAATAGAAATAGAGATCATCAACAATTTATATGTTATTTACAGTTTAAATTCAGGCAATTATCATGCACAATTCTATGGAATTTCCATCAGTCCATGTATTTTTGTTGCAAATAGAAATACCTTTTTTTAGATTAAGTAAGTCAAAATATTTTTGTTATTTAAAAGTGTTCCTCGAGCAAGAAAAGTTTTAGAACTACTGGTCGAGGTTGTTATTTGCGGAGATTTTTTAATAAAAAAAAAATGAGGATTCAGTTAAAATTAATCTTATGGATTTTCTCATAGCAATTAAAAATACAGGATTTGTAATCAGTCAATCTAATCAAACTTCAAAGTGACTAGTTTAACTTTATAGTTTAACTTTATTATTTAATTTTTCAAAGTGACTAGTTTATCTGAATTGTTTAAAAACATCAAAATAGATGACGTTCTGTCCTTCTTGCAAGAAACAGGGTTGTATGAAAAAATATGACGAATTAAAACTGATTAATTATGTTCAAACATGCTTATAGAAAATTTTACCTACTAAGTATTCATTGGTAAAAGGTATATACATATAGACAGAATTTGGCGTTAAATAACCTACAAAGGTTGATACGCCATAAAACCCAAACAACCAACCAACCAACCAAACTTCAAGTTATTAAATAGAGAAGAAAGAAATTAAATTTATGGGACCATAACTGATTTCTCTATTTTCATCTTCAGATTAAAAAGACAAAAGTTTTATATTCTACTGGAATACAAATCATTTAACACTGGTATGGTCGACTGATGATGATGCATACACTAAAAGTGGCTCGTTATACAATTAGATATGGTGTATTACATTCTGTAATTTTTGTCAGTCAGTTTACAACTGACATTTGTACATTTCAGGGTTTTGTGTTATCATTTCTCTCAATCAATATTTTGCCCTATTGGCATGGGTTTAGAATATGCTGACTGTATCTCTTGCAGAAAGGTAAGACCCTCTGCACAAAAAGAGGTGTCCTGGTTATGACATTAAAACTGCATCTGATGGTAAGGCTCCAGTTCTGGAGATCTGAGGAGTGCCATTACTTCCAGGTCCACTCTGACTCAAAGTGGTAGGAACTGTTAGGGTCTCATCTGTGGGTCAAACAGATCTGTTTAAAAATGATTCCTGTTCAATAGGACTGTGTGCAAGAAGAACTCTTAAGAAACAACTTTACATATGTAAATATGAATGTACAATGAACACAATTCCCTAACCACTAGGCATAGAATAGCCCTAAACAGGTTGACATGCCTTTAAAACCAATCAATCAGTCAATCAATCAATTACATTTTTGTATAAATTGAATTATTGTAAAGAAAATTTGATAAGTTTCATTATACTTCTGATGTAATTGATCTCTGGTAAATATTTTCCAGAACTAAAAAAAATTTGCTCAGTTTTATTTGTGTATTTAAAAAATACCAACATTGAAGCTGTATTTCCTGAGGCAGAAATAAGCAATGAATGAAATTTCAATTTTCTTCAGTGGCATTCAGCACACTTATTCTAGTGAGTTTTCCATTGGTTGAAGCATTTCTGAACTTTTTGAAATATTGCAAAGCTGTACCAGCATATTTCTTTTAATGTCTTCCATTTCTTTAAATTTTCTAAATCCTGAAATGAATTTTCAGTTTAGGAAACAAGAAAAAATGACATAATGTTATGAGTTTGAAGGATGCTACACTTGCACAAACTTTTATTTACACCAAAAACTCTTGATCATAAAGTATTAAGCCTGATTTCATGATTTTTAAAAATTCAAATTGACACTGATTTGTCCAGACAAAGTTTTAATGTCAAGACATCATCACTTTATTATATGTTGCTTAGCTATGCACTGATCTTCAATTACATTTTTAAATTATGAATTTTAAAATAAAATGAAAATTTCAAGCTTCATTCTTGATATTTTTTGATCCCATCTCATGTTATTTCTCTCAATGAATATTTGTAATTTTACACCAATTCAATTATTGAAAAAGAAATTTGATGAGCTTCCATTTATCACAAGTGCTTCTTATGTTATCAATTTCTAGCAACCATTTTCCTGTAAATATTTTTCTGAACTAAGAGAATTTGCTTAGAATTATATCCATCATTTTGGAACATCATACACATGTGAACAAAAATTTTCCAGCAATGAAATTGATGAAAAATAGAATGAGATTGGGAATTGCCTATCAAAATTCAAAGAATTCTATCCTGCTCTCCATGACTAATTAAACCCCAAACATTAAAATTTAGACAAAATCAAAATCAAACTCAAATGTCTCATTAAGAGAAGTAATGTTCATCTTGTTTTTATATTAAACTAATAAATTATGTAAAGATGCTAAATATATTCGTATAAATATTTTTACAAAAATTATTGAGATCATATGATTAATATTTTGCGTCAGAATTCATGTGTAGGAAAATTAACACATGGAATGTGAATGATTGGTCACCCCTAATTTAACCCTTACACCTAAAGTTTTAAAATACCTGATACCTGAGTTTGCAAAATTCACAAAAACAGTCAAACACAAGATACATTCAAATTTAGTTCCAGGTAACTGATAATTCTTCATTCCATTAAAAGAAAGTCAGTTAATTATCACTATATTGAACCTTTTATTATTAGTGTCTGACATGATTTCACAGAGCCTGGAATATCTAGCAGTAGATATATTAGTAAATAGTTCTCAAAAATCAAAATATTGGGCTTACAGCATATTGTAAAATAGTGTTCTGCCAGAAATAGGGTTACTTGTTCAACAGATTCATAAGATAAATTTGTTCTGATAACACAAATCAACATACAAAATTAATATGATGTGATGCTGTGCCGGGAGATTTCTTTTAAGGTCCTCTATATTTTTAAATGAAATATTTCTCTCCATGAAATTTAATGGTAATAATCATTAGTAAACAAACTATAGGTTAACCTGCTGTTTTCCTCTCTGTTTTCTTGAGCAATTGTGTAGGTCTTTATGAGGTGGGGTTGCTGGCCATATACTCTACTGGGTCTGTTCTATTATTTACCCATAGTTAGGTTAGGAGAAGAGAAAGATTCATTCTAAATTATTAGTATTAGGATTAGTTATTTGAAGTCACACTTGTTTACAAATGAATATTATCATGAGTTTAGTTTCATCTAAATGTGTGAAAAAAGTATTGAGACTGAAGAAGAAAAAGAACAACAAATATAGTATTAATTTTTCCTCAACCTTTATCTTGATACCTGTTACCTATAACTGGGGGTGGGGAGAACTATTCATACTCTTCCAAAGGGCATTAGCATAAAGTGACATGTTAACAACCTCATCTAAGATTTGAAATTGGTTCACTGAATTCATTTCCTACAACAGCCATGCTGTTTTGGTTCCTATAATAATCATAAAAATTGGAGTGGTTGTGCCTGTTAGGGTACCATCTATGGGTCAAATAGATTTGTTTGAAAATTATTAGTACAAGGTGTCTCAAGACAGATGCAACCCATTTATATGATAATGATTTATTACTAAGACAAGCACAATAGAGGTCATTTGGAATGCATCCAGTAAAAAATGCATCCTTTGAGCAAGAGATATCAAATTAATGTTTTTTAAAATTGTTATTATATCAGTTTTCAGGACATGCAATTTTTTTTGAGTTTCTTGTCTCAGTAATAAATCATTATCATATTAATGGGTTGCATCTATTTTGAGACAGTTTTGAATGATTTTATCTCCAAAGAAGTTGTGATGCAAAATATCTTTTCCTCTCTTGTCCAAGGCATTGTGATCAAGGATTAATAGTTGTTACAGTATACTATTTTCAAATCTGAAACAAAAAAGAACACAGCATTATTATTAATAGAGTTATTAGCAGTTATATAGATCCCATGCATATTGAGACACCCTATATTAGATAGGAATACTTGAAACCATATAACTGCATAAAAGTATTGGCAACCATGGTTGAGGGTGACCCAAAAGCTCCCTTTTCAATAGTTCCTACACTGAGGTGTAGGGAAGGGCGATACTCCATTCCCTGGATTGCTCCACTTTACCCTTATAGTGCTGAGTGTGAAGCAAGGTGGCATCAAGGACCATTTTTTGAGTCTTTGGTATTACTCGACCTGGGATTGAACCCTGGTCTCCTGGGCCATTTATGAACACTCTACTCATTAGGCTAACCAGGCCATTGGCCTAATGAGTAGAGTGTTCGTCAATATCTGTTAGCCAATTTTTGGTACTGAAAACTAACTCAAACTTCTGAGCATCAAGTATGTAAATGGTAGTTGAGTCCCTGATGATACCCTTACTCACCAACTATGGTAAGGGGATGCCATAAATAATAATCAAACCTCTTCAAGATAATATAGTGACAAATGTCCAAGTAAAGAAGGCCAATTTTTCTTGAATTACATTTGAAATTTCAGTTTTCTCTTTAGGGAAAAACAAAACAAAAACATAACTACCTCAACAACTTGGCAAATCTTTCATATAAATATGTACAGAAGGTATGAAAAAAGTATCAAGACTGTTCATTAGTTTCCATTGGATCACACAAGCTAAGTGGCAATGAACCTGTTTAATTCTGAGCAATCACTTGGGAACAACAGGAACTATCAGTAACTTTAAGCCTGTGTATAAAATGAAGCAAAACTTTGTAAATAAAAAAATAATGATATAACTACATACAAGGCTGAAGCTGTGTTTACAAAGACAGAAATGAAACATTAATTTTCTTCAAAACAGTCACCTTGGCATTCAATATACATTCCTGTGATTTTTCCATTGGTTGAAGTAACTGTGAAATGCCTCTTTTGGGCCATTGTATTTCTTTTAATGCTTTCCATATCTTCAAGTCTTGCCCTTGAGATGAAATTTCAGTTTAGGAAATAAGAAAAAGTTGCACAGAGATAAGTGTGGAGTATTTGGAGGGTGCTGCATTTGCACATTCCTATGTTTTGTCAAAAATAGCCAATAAAAGATGTATATTACCGGTATACTTGAGAGTATATTGTAGAATTAATGGTTTAAGCCTGGATCTCCATAGCCAAAATTTACCCTCGGTCATTTAAGTGTAATCTTTGCACTAGTGCTATGGTGTGGGGGAAAAAAAAGTACCATCAGTAGACTAGTGCAACAGGCTCAAAGGATTAAGAATGTAATAGTAGGATTTGTTTAGCCTTATCTACAAAGAGAGTTACCAAAATTTGGTTGTTTGCCTGCTAACCAAGTGAGAAAGGTAAAAGAATGAAGGAAGGGAAAAATAGAACTGCCATGTGAGTAACAAAGTCTGGATGGCACAAATAAAAGTTGAAAACAAATTCTCAGCAACAACAACAATGGAAATTCATTATTTGAGAAGAAACGAAAATGATACTAAAGTGAAAAGAAAAGTTAATTGGGTGTAGGTGTATATGAGTGAGAAAGCCTTTACAAAGACAAAGTATTTGTTAAAGGAAAATCTTATTTTTCTGGCAATATTATGAAGTTATCTACTCAGTGAGAATCTTGCTTTGTTTGTTCTGATGTGCGACCTGTCTACGTGTCTGCTGGTATTATTGTGTGTGTAGCAGTGAACTATGGTTGACCGGTCAGCTACATTGATATATTGGTACATAGTGAGTATCCACATCATTAGGTTGGCTGATGACTGCTGCTGCATCTTCTGTTGTTTACATTTTTTTTAGTGTTTATTGTGGAATGTTTCATAGGCTGTTTTTATAATCCATTAGGATTATAAAAACCAACCAAAATTCTAGACTTTTGGTCTTTTATTGCTATTGGTTGGAACATGTTTTTGGAATCATATGGTTTGTTTTCAACTATGTCTGTATGGGTTTCATTTTCTCTCTAAAATTGGTGCCTAGAATTTCTGTTCTATTTTTAGACTAGATGCAAGGTTTATTTTCATTCATCTTATTTAATTTTTTTTTAAGTCGCAACAACTACTGACATACATGTTGAAGTTACAAACATAAATGCATACATTCAATGAAGGAAAATGATTGCAGAATGAATAAAGAAACATGTGACAACTATCAGAACATAATGACAGAAAATTATATTGGTTGATTTTACAGCATGTTACACAAGGTATGAAGGGTACTACATTTCTACAATCATGTTTTTCCCCAAAACTGCTGTCCAAATGTATCAAAACTGGCCTCATAATATTTTTCAAAATGAAGTTAAAATATCTTGCCAGCAGTTCAGATGTTAAGACATCATCAATTTATTATATAAGTTGCTCAGTTGTGCATGTCTTCCTTTAAATCTTAAATTTTAGTATTGAAAAATTCACAGTTTTAGTCTCAATAATTCAAAAAATTAGATCTCATATATTGATATATATGTTGCGGAGCCGATAAGTATGTCGACCCCGCAACAAGTGGTGACCCCGAACGTGAATACAGCCAGAGCAATCGAGGGCAGCGGTGAGTCCGACACAGCAATGGCAAACGTCACCGTGGCGTTGCCAACGTACAATCCAGATGTACATTCCTTGTTCCAACAAGTCAAAACCATCTTCCTCATGTTGAGGATAAAATCCCAGCGCATCATATACTCCCTTTCATAAGCTTAAATATAAATATGTATGTATATGTGAACATATATTAATTTCCCAAAATTTAACCTCTTACCAGTGGAACTTGAATATAATTGCTTTCCCACTTTATCAAAAAATCTGGCAAAGAGATCTGCTGTACCAGTGAACCAAGTTCAAATTCAGGAGAAGACTATTTACATTTCATTTCACATTAATTCCTTCAAGGAAAGGCATGAATTCATCTCTTTTCCTCACCAGCTATAGAGCATACTGGACTTTCTAATCTTTGTAAGGCAACCAGTCTAGGAGAAGGAAACTCTGAATAAAATACTCTACCAACATGTCAGTATGGCTGAGTAACTTGCCACTGTGAAGTGGCTTAAGAAAATTTTAGTGCAGATATAACTCTCTGGTTGTATGAGCAACTAGTCATGGAGAAAGGACAAAAAATCATCTGAGAGTTTAGGGAGATTCTCTCAAGAATTCCTGTATGTTTTTGGAAACTTATTAAATACTTTACATAGAATATCTTTCAATGATTCTGGCTTTTCTGAAAGTTTCTGAGTTTTGCTGATCAAATTCCTCTCTAACTTTTATTTTACAATATCATAATCAATGGCTGATAGTCATTCATTGTAGGGTTTTATTTCAAGTCATCATCCTTAAAATGCTTAACCCAATTTTGGGTAATAAGATTAAATATTGTTTCATTTCCTTCCACTTCCTAGATTCTATGGGAGCTGCAGTAGCTTTGAAGCTAAGTTTAAAATAATAATTCCAAATTGCCTGATGGCAATGTGTCATTATAACATCTCGGACAAGAGGTGAAAAGTATAGATAATAAGATATATATAAAATTATAATATGAAGAATATAGTATAGTCTTTGTAGAGTAGATTTGGTTCTCTAGCCTTGGTAGAAGGGAAGAAAAAACTCTGAATTAAAAACCAGAAGCTGGAGTCTCTCAGACTATCTAAAGATATCTTCAACATTACTCTGGCAACTTCTGTGACAACACTGATGCCAGTTTTTATTGCATGTTTTCCTTCCCTTGAATAACATTAATGTCAGGAAGAGTGTTGACCTGCTGTGCAGGAAACTGCCAGTCTTTCATAAAACCTTGCTCATGCCTGTACCAAGATCCAGGTGTTAATCCTTAGTCTCACAAAATTAATGAATGCACTGAGAATAGTGGAATCTTTAGATGCATTCATAAAATAATCTTTGAATTTAAGGTCTGTAAAAAACAAAAATATTTCTGATTCACACTACCAGATACCTTGGTATATTATGGAATTCTCTAGAAAAAGTTTTCTTATTTGTCCTATGAAATAATATTATAATGTTTATTTAGTATGGACTGTTTATTTCAAAAGGTCTATTAATGTATTTCTGTCTTATAGCCTGGCAGGCACTAAAAGAGAGTCAGTCCTTTTTGACACCAAAAGTGAAACTTTTAATGGATATGGAATAATGGGATGTTTTTATTTTATTTTCTTATTTTCTTATTGGTTTTATTTTTCATTTTTTCATTTTATAATTTGTTCTATTTTTTATTTGAACAATATTAATTTATTATTTCCCACAATATATACAAATATGTATAACTATATGTATCTATCTGCAGAAATGAATAATAAAAGCTACAGATACACACACCTATAGCCACACAGACTCACATATATAAGTTCACACAAACTTGAGGTTTATTTGTTACATTTGCCCCACCCATGAGAAGTCTGAACTGTGCTTTTCACAACTTCCAACTTAACGAAACATTTCCTTCATGCATTTATTGAGCCTGTAGTGTAAAAAGACAGATGTTGATTGCTTAAGTGAATGTAAACTCAATAGAAGTTTATTTGATACACTTGCTCAATATATAGCCCAAGCCAAATTACATACTGGTCCCTTCAACTTAGAAATCCATGGGAGTGTTATACTTTACACCTCAAAATGTACTCACAAAGTTATTTTTTCCGGAATCAATTGCTTTGATCTAAAATTGAAAGAAACTTTATTTGGAGATGAGGGTTTTTTTTTATTTGTGTGTGTGTTGATTTTCAAGTTGTTGGTAGTGGTCAGGGAAACTATATTTGAGTGCTTATACAGGAAATCTTTATCATATATATATATATATATACATATATATAAATATTTATATTATTTTATTTTTAAAAAATCTTATAGTTATCAAATGTATATTTTAAATTTACAATCCAACTAAATTGAGGAAGTCTTTTTTCATGAGTGATTTTTTATAGAGTTATTTAAAAAAAATTGTTAATTAATAAAACATATGTCTTCCTTAGCTTTGGACTAGCATGATCATGTGCAGTTATCTGGAATTTTTTTTAATTATCAGACCTTATAAAATTTTACATGGATTTAAAACATTATAACTACTTTTTATTGAACAAAACAAATACCTATGTTGATTCAGACTGCCATTTAATGATATAGTCATCAGGCATTGTTGATACGTTCAAATTAAAATAAGCAAAACACAGAGGTTAATCATAATAGAAAAAAAACAACAACAAACAAAAGAATATCATGATAAATAAGGAGAAAACTACCCAGGCACACATTGATATATATGAAGATAAATAAAAACAGATTTCAAGCATGTTCAAATACTTATGAACAGTACTTTTGAATAGACCTATTATATAGAAAGTACTTGTCATAAGTAATTGAATAAGTACAAAATATGTTTTTTATTGCTTAAGATTGAAGGGGCCATTAAGGATTTTGAGCTGGTGGGAATCCAAATTACTTTATGAGTTTGGCAGCTCTTTCAAATAGCAATATGAATTCATTTTTTAAACTCCTTGATTGATTCTGAACAATATTTAAGAAGATTTGAAAAAAATTACTCAAAGCAAGACTTCTTATACTGATTGCAATAAAATTTGGTTGTTGTAAAATATTTCTATTTTTGAATCTCAAAACCAAGTAAGTAGATACAAATTATTTGTTTAAATAATCTCTGGGAAAAAATCATAATTCTCTAGCAGAAATAATTTTAACAAATTCTGTCAGAAGATTTTTTTATTTTTGTTGTTTTTTTATAAACCCCAACATGAAATCATTTGTTACAGAGGAGCTAAGGAAGGTCTGAATTAGAATCATTTTAGTTTTTATACAGCTTGGCTAGTTGGCATATGAGTTCTTTATTTTATCCAATGTTTGTAAATGATTGTTTTTTACATATTGTTTTTCACATCAGTTGTTATATATATATATATATATATATATATATATATATATAGTATTAGACAAAAAAATAGTAAAACCTGAACCATTTTTTATTGTTGCTACAAATTTTAATGTGACTTCAATGGCTTAAACATATGTAGGAAGTGATAATTTTTCCTCAGACAAATGCTTACCAGCCATTAGCAAAGGACTAATTACAATTTAGGATATCACATCAAGGAAAAGAAAAATATAAGAAATTTTCTATTGTTTGGTATTTCTTAGAATTTTCTTTTTAGAAAAATTATGACTTTTCATAACATCTTTGGAAACTTTAACAAAAATAATCATCAAGGAAAATAATCACTTTCTATGTGTATCTAAGCCATTGAGGTTTCATTAATATTTGTGAGAATAATGAAAAATGGTCCAGTTTTTTCACTATCTATTTTTTTGACTAATTATGCTAAATAAAGTAAAGTAAAGTTGGTGACCATTGTCGAGGGTGACCTGAAGGCTCCCTTTTCAATGGCTACAACACCAAGGGGTAGAGGAGAGCACTACTCTATTCCCTGTATTGTTCTACTTTACCCTTGATCCTTACCATATAATGCTGAGTGTTAAGCAAGGTGGCATCAAGTACCATTTTTTAAGACTTTGATATGACTGATCTGGTCGCCTGGACCATTGGAAAGCACTTTACCCATTAGGCCAATGGCCCGGTGGACACATATATATATTTTATTGTTATTATGTATTGATATATTTGTTGTCTTCATCTTAGTTAAGATAGTTACAATATTTTTTTTTCAGTCTTTATATCCTTCAGTGCCTGTTGTATTAGAAATTTTCTTGTAATTTCATACCTCTAATTTGATATACAGAAATAGCCTGTGCTTATTTTATAATCTGTGTTTAGTGATCTCTCATATTGATTAATTATTCATTGTGAATTCATTTTTCATGAGGCTGCTTCAACTGAATTTACAAGAAGGAAATGAATAAGGAATGAAACATTAATCTTTTTTCAAAATAATTCTTTTGTCATTCAACACACTTATTCCAGTGAGGCTTTCATAGTTTGAAGCACCTCTGATGCTATTTTTTTTATAGTGTGAAACTTTGCCATCTTTTTGCTTCAGTGTCCTCTCCATCCTCAAATCCTACACTTGAGATGAATTTTGAGCTTAAAAAACAAAAAAAAATCTCTTTGATTAAAGGGGTCTCGTAAGCATGAAAGGTGCTACATTTGCACAATTCTGTATTTAACTAAAACTGCTCTTCAAGAAATATTGAGACAGGCTTCATCATTTTTTACAAATTTTGCACTGAATCATCAAGACAATAGTCTATACATCATCATTTCATTCTATTAGTTCTTTAGTTGCGCCCATGTCTAGACACTGTCCAGTCAGCTGGGACTGTAGAATACACTGACTGCTTCTCTGCAGAGGGGTAAGACCTCTCCCAACGAGTGTGCTGGATATGACACTAAACAATCTGATGGTAAGGTTCCAGTGATGCTGGCGCTTTGGGGAATGTGGAGTACCCCTTCATTGCCATTACTCCCAGGGCCAGAATGGTAGCATCTGATAGGGCCCTATCTGTGGGTTAAATAGAATCAAACTGCATATTTATGCTAAACTGAATTGTTTGAATTGGAACTGTTTGACTAGGCTGAGTGGCTTGAAATAGAAATGTTTTTGACAATTAAACTATGTACTTAAGCTAAACTGAATTGTCTGAAATGGAACTGTACTTACGCTAAACTGAATTGTTTAATATAGAACTGTTTTGACATTTAACTTTGTGTAAAGAAAATTTATACTTATACTAAACTGAATTGTTTGAATTAGAACTGTTTGACATGTCTGAATAGCTTGAAATAGAAATATTTTTGACAATTAAACTGTACTTATACTAAACTGAACTGCTTGAAATAGAACTGTTTTTAATAGAATTGTTTTTAACATTGAAACTGTACTTATGCTAAGCTGAATTGTTTCATATATAACTGTTTTGACATTTAACTGTGTGTGGAAAAAATCTATACTTATACTAAATTGAATTTTTTGAATTAGAATTGTTTGACTAAACTGAATAGCTTGAAATAGAAATGTTTTTGACAATTAAATGGTGTATAGTAGGTAGAGTGTTCGCCAATGGTCTGGGAGACCTGGGTTTAATCCCTGGTCACGTCATACCAAAGATTTTAAAAATGGTACTTGATACCTCATTGCTTAACACTTAGCAATATAAGGTACGTATCAAGAGTAAAGTGGAGCAATCCAGAGAAAAGAGTAGTGCTCACCCCTACACCTCGGTGTAGTAGCTATTGAAAAGAGAGCCTTCTGGGCACCCTCGACTATGATCACCACTCATGCTAAACTGAATTGTTTGAAATAGAACTGACTATTTGTATAAAAATGTATTTGGTGTTAAATAACCAAAAAGGTTGATATGCCATAAAATCCAAACAAACAACCAACCAACCATGTCTAGACAATGATCTAGACATCTAGACATCATCCCTTTATTATATAAGTTATTCAGCTATATACACATCTTCATTTAAATTTTAAATCTAAAATATTTAAAGCTTCAATTTTCATACTTTTTGATCAAACATTATAGATAGATTGCTTAAGCAAGCTAATGCTTTTATCTACTACCCTATTGTATTGTTGTATGAAGTAAGCCAACTTCTACACCACAGGTTGGGTACAAGAAAAGGTCAATTTTTAAGCAGAGTAAAGCTAGTTTGAATCCAGATGTTTCCTTCTCTTAGACTGGTTATCAAACCAAGGCTAAAAACCCTCACCTACTCTGCTAATTTCTCATAGTGAGAGAGAACAGACAGATGCATGCCTTTCCCAAGGGCTTCAGCATGCAGTGAAACACAAACAGCTTTATCCAGGGTTTGAACTTGGGTTGTAGATTCCGTTACCTATAATGATAACCATTACACTAAGAGCGCCACTGTCCTATTGTATATAAAATAAGCAAAACTAGGAAGTAGTATAAAGGGATAAGAATTGAAAGTGTTGAAATGTCAAAATTTCTTATGTCATTTCAACAGATTGTAGCAGCATTATTCACATGGGTGTATGCCACCTCCTCATTTTGTTAAATGTCGAACCAATTACTTTTGTTGGTTGTTATGAGTCAGTTGAAAACCATCTGGATGAATTTACGACAAATGAGACCCCAGATTCAAATATAAATACTGCAAATGGTTTCAATTTTGAATCCTAAAAATGTCAAAAGTTATAAAATAATTGCAGTCACACAACAGTCGCATTAATTAATATTCAGATCACATTCTTCATTATCATAATTTTAAAAAAAATTTCTTCATTTATTTAAAATGGTTGTCTTTCATTATGTAAATAACTCAGGTTGATCCAAAAATTCCCAGTAATTTATCTCCTCTCATATATATATATATATATATATATATATATATATATATATATATATATATATATATATATATATATATATATAAATGTTTCAATAAAAACCACAGACAAAGTTATTTTTTTTAATTTCTCGTTTTTCTTATCTAACAAAAATTCTTAAATTTGGTCCAATTTTATTTCAAAATTGTTTGAAATTTTCTTCTAAAGTGCTTTCCATCATATAAAGGTAATATTCAAGGGTGTAATCAAGAGGTATTTTTTGTTTTTGTAATCTAGTAATCATTTCATATTAAAAATTGAAATTTCATTGGATTTTAATGAAAAAAATAACATTCCTATTATAACCTTGAAATGACCAATGAAGGTGAAAAGTACTCTGAGAGAAAATTTGGTTCAATTCTATATAAAAATAAAACCAAACTTAAGAAATCGTCAGAAAAAATATAGTTAAATTTGGTGCTTCAGTTAATTGAAAACTTGCAAGTATTAAGGAGACTATTTTGAAGAAAATGATTCATTCATTGTTCATTTCTGTCTTGATAAATATGGCTTCATTTTCAATGCTTTTTGAACATACCACAAACATGCCCATAGACACACGCACATATAGATTGATAGATAGATGGATCGATAGATGGATAGATAGATAGATAGATAGTTAAAATATATGAGGTATATCCAAAAAGAAACTAAAAAAGGGTGCTACATCAGAGCTGATGGTGATTTCAAAAGATGACTTTGCAGATGGTTTTAAAAAAGGAGAATGTTGACTCTGATAACTGTAAAAAGACATAATTAGAATATTTTGAAGGGAACTAAGAACCCCAAAGTAGGCAATTCTTGCATCAATATTAGATTTCTAGATACATTCTTCAGAAGCCTCATATAAGTGGTTGAATAATTTGGTTGTCAAAAAAAAAAATACATAAATAATATAACATTTTCAAAAATTCTAATAAGTTATGTGTTTTCTGAAATATCAGCCATTTACATGTTGGGTGGTTCAATTCATTTGTATGGCTTGGCAAAAAAAAAATGAGTTGCAAGTTTTCTGAAATAAATTGAATGCTGCTTGAAATTTCTCTCCATTCAAAATGGTTTCTTCAAGTGATGTGTGATATGAGTTGATTGTTGAATCAGATTTTATTTCTGAGGTGTGGTTACCTAAATGAAAAAAAAGGTTTCATTTGATTGAGTGCAAATGGTAAAATAACCTGTTTTAGTTGCAGGTGTTGAAAAGAGAAAAAAATCTGAGAAGGGAAAAAAAAATTTAAAAAAAAAACAAACTCTTGTTGAAACGGCAGCTGTAAGATTCATTCCTTTTTTGTTTTATTCACAGGGCTGATATATCAGGCATGAAAATTGCTTTTGGAATTACCATAAAAATTTTATTTTTTTAAATTTCTAGTGTATGATATTGAATATGAAGCTTGCATTCTTTCAACATATTAATATCACTGCAGATATTAATATCACTGATATTTCTTAAGACATAGAGATATAAAGGCTGTCTGCAAAATCAAGAACAAATATTTACTAATCCAACATATTTATTACAAGACAAATAAAACATTATCCATATGTTAACAGCACTACTATGTTACTTTTCCACATTGTGATCATCAAGATAGATGTAATTTTTTCATCAATACCCTCCTCAAAGAATGTAGCTACAGTTATTCCTTAGACAACTGTTTTGGGACTCAATGTGATGATATCTCAAAGTCTAGTGGATGATTTTATGACTTGAAAAGATTATGTTCCAGAGCAATATCACCATGTTTGTGCCATGCACCATCTATGTAATGTTGTTAGCAAGAGAAGACATTAGATGTGTTGAAACTTTGATTCAAGATAAAATTTGTGATATGACTGTTTAACATGGCTCCAGACTAATATTTTTCACCACTCTCCAGGAACTGTCCTGAAAAATTTTTTAAAACTCTCTTGAAACAACTTTAAACTGTCCCAAAATCAAAATGTTTATTTTTTACTTAGTTATCATCTATAGTTGTTCGTAACATAATAAATACATTATTAGAATGTTTAAAAAATAATTGATACTTATTTCAGCCTATTTAGTTTTGGAATTGTGGTCTATGTTTTTTGTTTAAGAAACAATGAAACATCAATCAAACAAAAAAGGTTTTATTTCATAAAGAAGAAAAAAAAAGACAAATATAAACTTGTATGAAATAAAGGCAAATTTTCAAGTCATTGAAGATAGTCTAACACAACGGTATTTTTAATTGATGATTCAAAAAGTACTGAGCATAAGAAATGAAAGGAAACCTGATTATTAAAATCAAAATAAAATTTGGTTTTATGTCCAAACTAAAAAAAAATTGAAAAAAAAGATGATGAAACCTCTATTCTTTTGGATGAATTAAAAAACAAATTATCTCAACATAATGTAAAATCTCATAGAAATTTTTTATCTTTTAATAGTCGATTATATTCTTTTTTAAAAAAAATTGCTGTCTTGTTAGGTGTCCCCAATGAATATTCTAGTGTGACAGGGATAACAGGACACTGTTTTTCTCAAGCCCTAATGGAGAACTTGATTTTCTGAGGTTAGTGGTCTATGAAATTCATTCATGAGAAATTCCAATATCTAAAAGTGTCATCTTGCTGGGTCCAACAAAATATTGACTGAAAATCAATGGACATAAGGCCCCATTCTTTTTATCAAAATACAAGGGGTGTTCAAAGAGAAAGGTACAAGCACTTACTCATCAAACATAAGTAAGTAAAGTTGGTGACCTTAGTCGAGGGTGACCTAAATGCTCTTTTTTCAATAGCTACTACACCGAGATGTAGGGGAGGGCACTACTCTTTTCTCTGGATTGCTCCACTTTACTCTTGATCCTTACACTATAATACTAAGTATTAAGAAAGGTGGCATTAAGTGCCATTTTTTAAGTCTTTGGTATGACTCAACCTAGGATTGAACCCCAGTCTCCCGGACCATTGTTGAACACTCTACTCATTAGGCCAATAGCTATCCTACTTTTTCTATACAGTCATCATCAAGATGGATAAATTTATCCAATTGGTACATCAGTGTATAAATAGTCTTTTTGCGTTTTTCAGTCATTTGATTTGAGATCCAATAAGATGATATTTTTCGATATCCTAATTTCTTCTAGATGATTTTATGCAGCAACAGATTTGCAAGATCAAGTTTCACTCACATAACATAGCTTCAAAATGTTCAGCATTGTCTTGTTGGTCTATAAAGTCATCCACAAGAAATTGGGATATCAAAAATTATCATATCATTGTGAAATTGGGATATCAAAAATTATCATATCAAAGTGATTAACTGGAGAAGATTTGATGTCATTCTTTGAAGAGGGTATTTATGCACTTGTGCATTGGTAAGACTGGTGCATCAATCTTGCTGCTGACTATTCAAAAAAGTAGTATAAAATATTTTATAACAATCTTTGTTTTTTACAACTACATACCATTTAGTAAATGGCCCATGGGCCTAGTGGTGGAGTGTTTGCCAAAGGTCCGAGAGACAGGGGTTCAATCCAAGGTTGAGTCAAACCAAAGACTCAAAAAATGGTACTTGATACCTCCTTGTTTAACATTCAGCATTATAAGGTACGTTTCAAGGGTAAAGTGGAGCAATCAAGGGAAAGAAGTAGGCCCCTCCCCTACACCTTGGTGTAGTAGCTATTGAAAAGGAGGCTTTCAGGTAGCCCTCAAGTATGGTTGCCAACTTTACTTACTTACATACCATTTGATCTTTTTGTGGTGTCTGTATTCTGAATTGTTGTCAATGTTTTTAGAAAACAGTAAATATCTAGTAATGTTTTTCTATATACACATACATATATTACATAGATGACTAATCATACACATAGACACAACCACAAACACACACATATACTTGGGTGAGTCAAAAGTTTTGCAATATTTTGATAATATGAAGTACACTTCAGCAGCTTCTTTTGCTTCGGTTAAGTTTGTGAAGGAAATGAACCACACTTGATGCTGAGTTTGCTTGTTACTCTCTCGAGTGCTACTTAATGGTTTTGCCTCTATAGCTTACGGCATGGCCTTGGAATTTATGGTTTTAGGCCTGATTGTTGAGTTTTTGCAATCCAAATGAAATTTCATGAACTGTCTAGTTATTCAACTATGATCAACTGCATGTTCACCTTTCACACAACAAATGTTTTTCATTGCTTTCTTGGCATTATAGTCCATTTTAAATTTGTAAAGCATAAATTCCTGAATTAGACCACATTGCACATTTATTTAAGCTGGTTTCAAATTACAAAGAATGAAGTAATTCACAACTTGTCAGTACACCAACAACCACAATATAACCACCCACATTGGATAGCTTCCACAGCTTGAACAACTTTGGTCATATGATATACACACCACAAACTAGCGTGTTCCAAAACACTGCAAAACTTTTGATTCATCCTAATATATATATATATATATATATATATATATATATATATATATATATATATATATGATATTGCTGTTAATAAGTACCCCTTTAATAATTCTTTATAAAAAATAAATTTTCTTATAAATCAAAGATACCAGGGTGTCATTATTTCTAGTGGAACATTATACGATAAAAATGGATATTATTAGGTATTATTTATTATCTAACTCTCCAGCATTTAAACTTTGAGACCAAAAATAAACTTATATATATACATATAAAAGGCATATTTATTTTTGGGCTGTTATATATTCATATTTTTGGTTATAATTTTCAAAGGTTTTTTTATGTAAGCAAGTTAAATGCTCAGACATATCATTGAGAACTTTAATAGTTAACATAGATAGCCAGTCTGATTTCTCTTGTTCTTATTCACTCCCACTTTATGAAATGTATCAACCAATTGCTTCTTGGCCTGAGAGATATCAATTCACTTAGTCCAGTTGCAGAGATCATTCTTCTAGGAAGTTTCCATTGTTTGAAAGGGTAAAGGATTGAATTTATTGCACCTCCACTAGTGGAAC
Source organism: Sepioteuthis lessoniana (assembly GCA_963585895.1). NCBI lineage: Eukaryota > Metazoa > Mollusca > Cephalopoda > Myopsida > Loliginidae > Sepioteuthis > Sepioteuthis lessoniana. The sequence goes on along the minus strand of CAUZXS010002432.1, from coordinate 150,949 downwards.
TGGACAATTTTTGTACCTGTCATTAGGGAGGCTGATTTCCTGTGAATTCCTCTCATTAAAATGATCTTGTGTTGTATCTACCACTGCGGAATGGAGGAGTAGGTGAATTTTATTAACTTTTAAACTGTGGGAAAACAAATGATTATTATTATTATTCAAATAAGAATTGTAACTTGAAACAATACAAGTCCTTGCAAATTAATTGTATCAACAAGGAATATTTGAAACCACATAACTGTGTACAAATTATTAGAACAAAGTATAGTCATTTGAAGTTAATGACAACTTGTTGGGGAGTGTCGACTGGGGAAATTTCAATCAAATTTGTATCTTATATTTGAAAGACCTATATGCAAAATATGTGCAAAGTATGTGCAAAGCATGAGCAAAATATGTGCAAAATATATTCATCCTTGGAAAGATTATCCCAAGAATCACACTAAACTTCATCAGATGGTGATCTCCAGTTCTGGGGAACATGAAGTTTCACCTTCATTGCCATTAATCCTAGGTTCACTCTGATCCTGAGTGATAGTACCTCTTAGGGTCTCATCTTTGGGTCAAATAATTCTGTTTGAGATGATAGAATGTTTACCGGCTTGAAATGATTGGGAAGATATACTTTTGTGCTATATATAACTGATGATCATAATTGTTGAACTGACTTTTGCATAAAATAACCCAACAAGGATCGACATACTGTAAAAGCAACCAAAGAACCAAACTGAAAAAAAATTGTGCTTAGTTTCAAGACAACCCTTAAAAAATGGAACTGATTCAAAAGGAAAATATTTCTCAATGCTTCAGGAAATTCCAAGAGAATTTTTTTTTTACAAATTGCAGAAATTTGGACAAATTATTCTGCATAGTGAGCAACTGCCTTGTTTAAATGATACATTGCAAGAAGAAAGATGTATATTTGGATAGGGAAATTGATTGACAGTTTGGCTGTATGATTATGCTCATCTTCATATTACAAATATGATACAGTAAGCAACCATAAAGTGGTGAGATGAGAAGTTCTTCCACATGAAACATATTCACCAGACCTGTTATTTTCAAACTATCACTAGTTTCAATTTATCTTTGTCTAGTAAACAGTTTCAATAACTTTCAGATATCAAAAAGAATTCATTAAATCAAAACTGAAATTATTCTTCGCTGATAGAATTTGTAGTGAATTAAGGCATGAGCTTTAGGAGTTGCAACCTAAGGAAAAGGACCTCTAGTGACTGAGTGAAAAGTTATATCACTTTTGTCTACAGAATCAAAGTATAAGTATTGCAAGTTTTTGATATCTACACCCTCTTAGTAAACAATAGTTAAACTTCTACAATCTTGAATGTTGATTTATTTGTATTTAATGGTAACTGATGTGATTAGAGAGAGGAGTTTCTTCAAGATCTTAAAGAATTACACAGATTGATAATGGCACAAGAATGACAAATGGACTTGCTCTCATGGCAATTAAAAATGTTGTTTTCAACAATTTACACTTTGGTTGTTCAGCAGAAATTTGCTTTCTAGAAATATGAAAAAAAAAATTTGAATTTCAATTATGGTAGACCTTGTAAAAATAAATTAAATCGTTTTTCCTTCTGAAAATATTACTGAGGGCTTCATAGTACCAGCAGCCCAGGGGCCGTGAAAGTTTTAATATAGAATATATAATTTAACTGAAAAGCTATCAAGGTAGTTGAAAACCAGGGAAAATATTTTGATAATTGAATAATGCTACAATGGATAAACTGCTGACATTTAGACCACATACCCCTAATCAAACCCCCAGGTATGAACAATAAATAAACTGATTGGTAGACTTGCAGTTTTCATATTTATTAGTGATTGGAGGAATTACATACCAAAATCTTGTAAGATTGTTGTTTGTTCTATATTCTTGGTTTTATATTTGGTTTTATGGGATATCAACCATTGTAGATTATTTAATGCCAAATCTTTTTTATACATATTTATTAAATATATGATTTCTTAATACATCTTATAAATAACATTTTTAAATGAGCCTGAGGTAATTTTTTGCACACAGTTAAATGGTTTTACTTATTTCTATCTTAATGCAAATAATTTGATTTACTACTGATCATTTGTTTGCTCACAGTTAAATGTTTTCAAGTATTGCTATTTAACACTAGCAATTCAATTAAATACCACTTATTTGTACTTGTCTTTAATTGGAATCATTTTGAGATGAGGCTTCTTAATGTGAGAATTAATTTTTATTTATTGCGGACTTTTTGTCCTCATCTTGGTAGTTTTTTTTTTTTGTGTTGTTTCTTCTTTCACTATGTTTCGGCCAAATTTCACCTCTGGCCTTCTTCAGGTGATTTACCGCAACCTCGGGTAGGAATGCTGAGTCTTGTAACCGTATCCCCAGTAATTACTGCCTTTCATAGTTGTTGTCTATCGCACCACGTTTTTGACCAAGTAAACCTCTGGCCGGCTTGGGTAGGATTTGAAACTGCTATCTTCTGACAATGCTCACCTGGAACCGTAGAGACTCAACGCCTCTATCCACTGTGCCACAGGCCCTGAAGGGTGATCAAGGATGGATTTTTTGGTCTTATGAATCCTTATCTAGTATTCCAGAATCGGGTCCGTACCGAATTTTTGTATTTGTCTTTAATTGGAATCATTTTGAGATGAGACTTCTTAATGTGAGAATTAATTTTTATTTATTGCGGACTTTTTGTCCTCATCTTGGTAGTTTTTTTGGTTTTTTTTGTGTTGTTTCTTCTTTCACTACGTTTCAGCCAAATTTCACCTCTGGCCTTCTTCATGTGATTTACCGCGACCTCAGGTAGGAATGCTGAGTCTTGTAACCGTATCCCTAGTAATTAATGCCTAATGTGGTGCGATAGACAACAACTATGGAAGGCATTAATTACTGGGGACACGGTTACAAGAGTCTGCATTCCTACCCGAGGTCGCGGTAAATCACCTGAAGAAGGCCAGAGGTGAAATTTGGCTGAAACGTAGTGAAAGAAGAAACAACACAAAAAAAAATACCAAGATGAGGACAAAAAGTCCGTAATAAATAAAAATTAATTCCTACCACTTATTTGTTTACACACAGTCAAATGATCAAACAGTTCAATTTCAAACAATACAGTTTTGTATTAATCATTTGTTTGCATTCAGTTTAAATGTCAAACAGTTTTATTTGACCCATAGATAGGACCCTGTTGCAGAGGCCAATAAATATACCAGTCCCCACAAACATTTGGAATATAATTGATTGACAACGAACTAGGCAAGAATGACAAAACAGGGGTTTTGCTTTGAAAGGCCAAAATTTATTTTGGCAAATCATAAATTGGAATAGCGTACGGTGAACAGTCACCATGGCCAGATGGTGATTGCTGGAGCAGGATTTAGTTGCTGGTGCAGGTCTGGATAGCTGGTAGAAGACTGGTAGTCATTGGACAGGTGGTCGCTGGTGCAGGACTGGTATCTGCTGATGCTGGAAGGTGGTTGCTGGTTCAAGAATGGTATCTGCTGGTGCAGGAAGGTGGTCGCTGGTTCAGGACTGGTAGCTGCTGGTAGTTGCTGGTGCAAGAAAGTGATCACTGGCGCAGGACTGGTAGCTGCTGGTGCAGGAAGGTGATTGCTGCTGCAAGAAGGTGGACACTGGAGCAGGGATAGTGGTTGCTGGTGCAGGAAGGTGGTAGCTGGAGCAGAACTGGTGGCTGCTGGTGCAGAACTGGTAGCTGCTGGTGCAGGAAGGTGGTTACTGGAGCAGGGCTGGTAGTTGATTCTGCATGGAAGTGGTTGCCGGTGCAGGAGTGGTAGTTTTGCTGCAGGGAAGTGGTCGCCAGTGCCAGAAGGTAGCTGCTGGTGCTGACCCAGAGGTTATTAGGTTAGACTTTCTGAATTAGTCCTGAAAAGAGCTGTTAGATTGAGATGCTGGTAGTCATGTCTGCTGTGTCTCAGGAGGTATTTGAATAGACTTTCTGAGTAGACCTGAAAAGGGCTTTTAAGCTGAGAGGCTGGCAATATTCCTGTGTTGCCTGTGGCTGGTTGTATTCCTGTGTCATCTGCTGGCTGGAATCAGGACGTCAACTTTAGGGGAAGCCTGGAGTAGTGCCTCATGGGCAGCTGCTGCTGATTAGGCTTTGGTCGTAGAGTGACCAGGGGAGAATCGGATTTTTCCCACACCCTTGGCTGATGTCCAGCCTGAGTTGACTCGGTTTGATACTGCTGCTTTCATATCTACTGTGCGCTACTACACTATGTGGTCTAAGTAGAATGAGTTTGCTATCTATTACCATCATCATCCTCATGTCGTGCCACTAGCACGGATATCCCTGACCCTCTCTCGCTATTTCTCCCTATCGTTCATCGCTTCTGGCCGGTCTGTTCAAGCTGCTGTTCAAGCTGGCCGTCCTGCTTTTGCTCAGCAATATGTGGGGGTCCATCGGAGTATATCACTTATGAGCTCATCCATGATTCTCCAGCAGTGTTCTGCTTGTCTGGGTCATCTAACTTGGATAGTTTTCGTGATGGAAGACAGGTGGCCGTATAGTTGGTGCTTTGTTGGGTGTTGCTTCCAGGACTTGTTCAGTATTGCTTGCAGCATTCTTGTGTAATTGCCGTCTAGCTTTTTCTTCAGCCGTCTTGTTAGCGTCCCAGTAGTGCATCCATATAGCAGTATCGATACGACTGCTGCTTGGAAGAAATTGCGTTTCATTTTATCGGTTAGGTCTGACTTCCATATGATCGATAGCTTATCGATAGCTGACCATGTCTTCATTAGCCGTGTGTCGATGTCTTTTTCGGTTGATGAGACACTGCTTCCTAGGTAGGTGAACTTGTCTATTAGTTTCAGAGAGCTTCCGTCTAGTGTGGAAATGTCGCCTGTTTGATTAAAGCACATGTATTCCGTTTTGTGTGCATTGACATGGAGGCCAATGCCTACGGCGGCTCGTTCCAAACTATGCAGTAGTGTTTCGGCTTGGTTGGGTGTATTTGCCAGAATTGCTATGTTGTCAGCGTAGTCGGCGTCGGTAATTGTTTTTATGGGGTACCTTCTGCTTCTTTTCTTTGTCAGCTCGAAGCCGTTTTCTTTGATTTTATCAATTGATGTTCTAAGTACATAGTCCAGACAGATGATAAAGAGGTATGGGGCTAGCGTGTCCCCTTGCAGTACTCCTGCTACAATGTTGAAGTATTCTGTGTCTTCATCTGGTGAACGTACTTTCACTTTGGTGTTTCTATAGAGAATCGTTATTGCTGCTACAGTTTCTTTTGGTAGGCTGTGTGCTAGTAGGATCTGTTCCATCTTCCCTCTGTGAATGGAATCAAAGGCCTTGGTAAAGTCGACAAATAGTGTTGTCACCTGTAGGTTTTTTGCCCATATACGTTCAAGGATTCTACGGATGATCAATATTTGTGAGGTCGTGGATCTATTTCTTTGGAAGCCATTTTGGTTTTTCCTAAGAAAGTTGTCAATTTTGGGTTCTATGCGGTTTTGTAGTAGGGCATTGTAAATTTTGGCTGCTATGGATGTAAGTGTTATAACTCGGTAGTTCTTAGCAAATCCGAGGTCACCCTTTTTAGGGAAGGGGAGGATGCATCCCTTTATGCATCTGTCTATCGGATTTTGAGTATAGACTGCGTTACAGTATCGGAGCAGTATGTCGTCGAATTGTCTGGTCTTCCATACTTCTGGAAGAATTTCATCAAGCCCTGCGGCTTTCCTATTTTTAATTTTTCTAAGAACTGAGTCGAGTTCTTCTTGAGTGAACGGTCCTAGTTTAATGTCCAATTGCTTACTAATAATTCTGGTGATTGGTTCATGTGTAACTTTCGGTGGGTTTCCTAATAGATTTTCGAAATGCTGTTTCCACAGTTTTATTCTTTCTTCTTGGTTTGTTGTTTTAATTTAGCTTTGGATGTGCTCTTCCTTCTGCTCACTTCGTTTATTGTTTGCCAGGCTATCCTAGATTGCCTATCTTCCACTGAGTCTCTAATCTTATCTATCTGATTTTATATGTATTCTGTCTGTTCTTTTAGATATATGCTTGCTAATTCATTTTGTGCCTTTTTTTTAGTTTTAGGGCATTTGTGTTTGTTGGGTTCTTCCTATAGCATTTGGAGGCAGTTTTCACGTCTGCACGTTTTTCTCTAACCGCTAACGTTTCCCCTGGGACTCTATATTTAGTTTTAGGTTTTGCTGGAATACAATTCGCTGCTACCTCTAGGTGTGCGTTGACAAATTTTCTTTTTCGTCATTTGGGGTACCTTTTCCTGTCTTCTTCTGTAGTGTCTCGAATCTGTTTCTTAATTCTAATACATATTTATCGCTAATATCTCTGTTGTTAAGAAGGGCCCAGTCATAGTGTTTAGTGGTTGCTGTTCGTGTGGCGTTTTTTCTTAGGCTTAGTCGTATTTTTGCCGTGACTATTCGGTGATTGAAGGACACACCCTCGAAAGAGGAGTATGCCTCGCAATCCATTGCGCTATTTTTCCATTTCTTGTTTATAAAGACGTAGTCTATTTGTGCTTTATTATTGTTCACGTATGTGTAGGTCCATAATTTTCCCTCCCTCTTTTGAAAGTTTGTTAATCTGTTTTCTATCATGAAATCTGTTAGATGTTGTCCATTCCTATTTGACGTGTTGTGTAGGCTGTATTTGTTGTTTCCGTTTTTCTTGATTTGGGCATTCATGTCTCCGCCAATGACTAGCACGTTGTGTTTCGGAATGCTACGCACTAGAGAGGATAGCTCATCGTAGAAGGCGACTAGTTCAGTTTCTTCACTAACATTGGTAGGGCTGTAGTAGGAGATGATTGTTGCTCTGGGATTTCCATTAAAAGTAGCTACCATCATCCTAGGTTGTATTCTCTCAATGCTATGAAGTGATTTTAACACTCTTGGTCCCATAAGTATTCCTACACCTCCTACCGTGGTATTGACAGAGTTTTTCTATGCTGATACAGTGGCTAGCGTCCATCCATTGCCAGTATTGTGATATTTGATATCCTCGTTGTGCTTGTATCTGTGTTCTTGTATGCATATTATGTCTATCTTATGTTCTACGGCCGATGGAGTCAGCTCCGGTAGCTGACCTATTCTATTTAAGGTTCTAACGTTAAATGTCGCTATTTGTATTTTTTGTTTGCATTTTAGTTGTTTTTGTTGTTTGAGCTCTGTAGCTGATTTTTCGAACACTGACGCCAGGGCTCCAACCTCAGCAGGACACGCCCCTTTTTTACCCGCGCGAAGAGTGATGTGGTTTATGAATGTGGTTTGAGTGTGGGTCATGGTTATCTTTCGATGGCTGCTTTTATTTTTTTTATTCTCATCTACAGAAGGCACTCTTATAGATGAGCAGCAGTAGTTCCCCGATCGAACTGATGATCCTGAGCGTTGAGCCGCGAGACTCATACGTCCAGGACCAGGTTAGGCATTGCGTTTGGCCGTAAAATGGGCCATTCTTTTCCAGTAAGTTTTAACTTAGTTAAAAGTCCAAGACTAATGTATATTTATAAGAGATTTTTTTGTATATTTTCACGTGTCTTCTGATATTGGCCCTAACATGTTTTTTTTTTTTTTTTTGGCATTGGGTCTTTCTTTATTTTTGTGTTTTTTCTAAACTACTATGGGGGGGGTGTTTGTGGGGATTCTAAGCTTTTAGAAAAGCCTCTTCCATGTACCAAGCGTGTTAGCACCTTTGATCAGGGTCATATATTAAATTTGGATTTACGGTAAAATTGCCTTTACATTTAAAACACACTGTATAAGCAGCATTTTATAAAGAAAAAAATAATGAAATGACTATTGTCCCCCTCCCCAAGTAGTAGGCCTACCCAAATTTTATTTAAATCTATAAATAACTAAACGGTAGAGGACAACGCCAGCTATGAAGAACTAACCATGTGCCACTTAAAAGCCAAGAGTCCAAAACTGGTCGGTATATTGTGTCACGTGGTCTCCCATTGAGAGAAGAGAAATAAGATTACTACTATTCCTCCGTATTTGAATTAACAGTAGCAAGCCCTCAAAGAATGACCGTTAAGAGAGATAATGTAGGTCAATCCCGAAGTAACAAATCCAGGTCAGAAGGGAAACCAACAGATGTTTGTACTTTGTGACCGGATGGGTAAAGAATGGGGTGCAGGGACATTTAGTAGCCCTAACAAATCGCCTGACAGGGGAAGGAAGAAGATAGAAGCCAAATGATTGGCTAGAACCCTAAGGCGGAAGTGGGAGCTCCTTTCGTCAGCGGAAATAGGGAATAAGAAAATCACTTCTTGGATCAGACATCGTTGTGAACAGATGGGGCGAGGCCCTTGCCAAGATTCCGGGTAAAGAAAGACAGAAAGTATCTTGGACACAAGGGAGAAGGAGCCATACCTTCAAGCCAGAACTAAAAATAACATAAAGTCCGTGAGCCCATAAAAGAGGAAATATTCTCCACAGGAATCCATTGGAAAAGATAAGTAAACTTTAAGACTGTTTCTCCCAATACCCAATTATATATCCTCTCTCTCTCTCTCTCTCTCTCTCAATTTGAAGAAAGACTAAAGAAGAAAGAAAAGAAAAGAAGAAAGACATTTATGTTTATGTACTATCCATTAACAATATAGCTGACGCGTTGAATATGTGTATCAACGTGTGTAGTAAAAAGATTGATATATCTTAATGTTCCCACGTGTTGAAGTTATTCATTTGTGTCGTCCTCTACCAAGTTGTTATTTCATGTTTCTTTTTCAGCTTCTATTCGCCTTATGTTATCCTCGCTTAAATTGTCCTATATGAATTCCTTTAAAAATATCACACAGGAAACCGGAGTTGTCGACTACTATAATTAATGTTATTACATCTAAACCATATCTTCCATTGTTCTAGGGGAGGAAGAACTAGTGGCCTTGGTGGGTGTGTGTGTAGTGTGAAATTTGGAAACCCCTTGCCAACTACGGTCAGTCTAGCTATAAATTAATCCCCACATAATATGCCAGTTCCTACATGCCCGAGAAAGGACTCTGAACAAGGACTTATTCTACGAGGGATCAAGTGCCAGGCCGCCCCGTCCTCACACGTGCAAAAAAATAAACTCCCCATTTAGTGATAACAATATTTAAATGCACCAGTTCCCATATGCTTTTAAATGGTTGCTCATCCGGGGATCTTTTTATTTTAATTTGCCGTCACAATTGTCTTCAAGTCCTAATAATTTAAAATGCCAGAAAATTTTACAAAATTGTATATATATACATACACTACCAGTCAAAATTATTTGCTACCCCCATTTTTTATTTCTGGTGTATAGTGGCTTGTACCATGTGACTTCCTGTATCTCGGAGGAATAAAAGACGTGTTTCTTAAGCATGGTCAGTATTGAAAGATCTCGATCAATAGTAAGACCAACTTCTGATGTAACACTAACAGTACGAGACTAATAATATTTGTTGGACTGTACCACTTCAGTTAATAAATAGTTAACTCTATTTTCACTGTGTATCTCTTCCTTACTATGATACAACAATTTCTCATCCCAAAAGTGTTATTTTTAATTAAACAAGTTAAGCACCACAATGATTTTATTTATTATACTAAATACAAGTCTTCCTCAGTAACTTTGACCTTAGTAGATATTTTTTGAAAAATTGATTTGAAGTGGTTTTTCTTCTTTAGTAATGAGCATGAATAAAACGTTTTCCAAAAGTTACATTATACAACCACTTGAACTCACATTGTTCACATATTGTGTTGAATTACTGCTTGCTAGATTCTACCAATTTTAGGACAATTTCTTCAGAGTGAACAGCTTGCATGACAGGAGGCTGACTGCTTCAAATATCACTGTACATCTGAACCAATGTCGAGAAAAAATGTGTCAACATCCAATGTGAGGAGAAGACTCTGTAGAGCAGGCCTATATGGCTGAATTCCAGTCAAGAAAGTACTGTTGAAGAAGTAAAACAATGTCAAAAGGCTCCAGTGGGCCAAGAGGGTCTGTGTGTGGTGAAGAATTGGTGAAAGAGCTACAACACCATGTACCTCATCAACCATAAAGCATAAAGGAGGCTTTGTAATAGTGTGGGAAGCTTTTGCCTATTGCAAAGTTGAGGATTTGCATCAGGTGAAGGGCAAATTAAATCAGACCAGCTATCACAGCTTACTGTAGCATCACACAATTCCATCTAGAACACAGCTTGTGGATCAAGGATTTGTACTCATGCAAGTTAATGACCCAAAGCACACGAGTAAACTCTGCCAGAGGTACATTAAAAACAAAGAGGAACAGCACATCATTCAACTGATGTCTTGATGGAAAGAATGCCAAGAATCTGTGAAGCAGTGATAGTGGCCAAAGGGGTCAATTTGATTAATTAAAAGTTTAAGAAGTTTTTTTGTATTTTTTGGCTTAATTTGTACTTAATGTGGCTAAGGAAGACTTGAATTTAGTATAAAGAGTAAAAACATTGTGATGCTTATCTAGTTTCATTAAAAATAACACTTTTAGGATGAGGAATCAAAAATTTTCATGGTTGCAAATAATTTTAACTGGTAGTGTATATATATATTTTTTCACACACATGCACATGTATAATGTGATGATGCATCTAGATTTTATCTAGACTAGTTAGGGCCAATTTTTAAAAAGTTTTGAAGTCAGTCTCAAAATTATGTGAACAGCAGTTTTTGATGAAATATAAATTTGTACATCCTCGATATTTGCCAGATATAAACCCATGCAACTTTTTCTTATTTACTCAACGGAAAATTCATCTCATGAGTAAGATTTAAGGATGAAGAGTATATTTAAAAAATAGATTGCAGTTATACACCTATCAAAAGAAGAGTTTAAGAGATGCTTGGAAAAGTCAATTGATTTCATATGTTGAAGGCCAAGAGGACAATTTTGAAGAAAATTAATGTTTTATTTATTATGCATTTCTGTCTTGTTAAATACTGTTTCAGCCTCAATATATTTTTATGCAACTTGTATGCAGTTATATAAGAATGATTTTATTCATTAATCTTTGCTAAGTCTTGTATACAGGTGTGAGGTTGCTTATTCAAGATAGATTGCAGACTGATGATTCCAGTGATTTTCCCCTCTTGCTAAAAGTAAGTGGTCACTTACTTCAGAACTGAAGTCTCATTGCTGCATAACTTCTGTTAGTCTGATTACATCAGTAAGTTCATAACCTAATTATGAAGAAAGCTTTTTTTACGTAAGAAATATTTATTTTAAGCTTAATCTCTTTTCTATAAAGTTAATTCAGAGGTAAATATTAATCATATAGACTAAACATTGAATTTCAAAATTCAATTAATATTAGACTATGAACTTATTGATCTATTTCACACACACACACACACACACACACACACACACACACACACACACACACACACACACACACACATATATATAGATAGATATAAAGGGTCAAGCAGAATAATTTCTCAGATTTGGAAAATAGATAAATAAAAAACAACATAGATCATATTAGCCATTTTGTTTTGTCATTTTCCTCACTTAGTTTTAAAGAATTATATTGTCCAAATTTATGCCTTCATGAGCTATACATTCCTGAAGCCTCACCCTGGAGTGTTACAGCATTCACTCAGTCATTGCCTCTGGTATTGCAAATATGTAATACAGTATTTAATCCAGTAAATCTGGAGCAGGGAACAATTTCAAGCAGGACAATAGAAATATCAAAAAATAGAATATTAAATTTAAGTAATCCCAGTCAAGAGCTCAATGCAAATAAAATCCACAGAGCAAATTATTTAAAAAAAAACAAACAATGATCTGTCATATTAAGATAATAAATTTATTTCCACCTTATTAAAAAGCATTGATATAAATCAATGCTCTAAAAAATTAACAGGACTTCTTCAGATCAAACAAGAAAATTTTCTGTTAATTTTTTAGAGCATTGATTTATATCAATGCTTTTTTAAATGTGACCAATTGTTGTTTTAAAAAAAATGTATATATTCCTGATTCATAAGCCCATCATTCAATTTACATTCTCTGGTAGGAGAATTACGTTGTTTGCACCAGCATGCCTTGTGGATTCGTAACCCTCTCAAGCTGTTGAATTTATATATATATAAGTAAAAGTAAAGTTGGTGACCTTAATCAAGGGTGACCCAAAGGCTCCCTTTTCAATAGCTATGACACCGAGGTGTAGTGGGGAACACTACTTCTTCCCTGGATTGCTCCACTTTACCCTTGATCCTTACTTTATAATGCTGAGTGTTAAGCAAGGTGATATCAAGTACCATTTTTTGAGTCTTTGGTATGATTCGACCTGAGATTGAATTCTCGTCTCGTGGACCATTGGTGAACACTCTACTCATTAGGCCTATATATATATTGATGCCCAAAAGTGTTGGTTCCATGGAACTTTTAAAGTTTTTTTCAGGAAATGATTTCTGTTGATGATACTATCTTCAAACTTCATCTGAATATAGTAAATACTTAAGATATAGTATGTAGAAGGAGAAAAGAGGAAATATTTACCTACATCTAAATTTATTGACAAATTCAACATATAAGTCATACAGAAAAGTTTTGGACTCAGATTGATAAATGAAATTCATTATTTGATAGTGTGACCCTTATTTACTATGATGTCAGCTGGATGTTTAGAATGATTTGAAATAAGTTTCTTACAGAAATTAAATCCCATTATATTTCCCTCCTATAGAGAATTCACCTTCATATTGTTCAAGATTTGGGTACTCCTAAGTTTAAACTCCTTCTATAGATTTTCCACAGGATTTAGGTCAGGATTTAGGTGACTAACTTGGGTACTCTAAAACTCTTATTTTCTTTGCCTTTAATCACTCTCATTTTCTCTGTTTTACTGCAAAAATCCTTTTAATCATTTCTAATCATTATCATGGAAAATCCAAAACCTCTGTAGTTGAAGATATTATATATATATATATATATATAGAGAGAGAGAGAGAGACTTTTTATTTATTATATATTATTGAAGATTAAAATAAGTTCTCCAATATTTTACAGCATATAGCACTGTCCATTGTTTCTTCAATATGTACTGTACCCATACTCCTAGGAAAAAACCACCCTCATCACTTTGTTCAATCATTGGCATTGTAGTTTGAGAGTAATGTGGTTTTCTACAGACATGTTTAGAACTATTTCCACCCAAGAGTTCAATTTTTGTCTGGTTAGACCATATGTTTTTTTTTTTGTTTTTTTTATCCTAGAATGATTTAGGCTACTTGAGATGATTATAAGGAAAGAGTAGACAAGACTTTATGGGACTGAGCTTCAAAAGTGTGGAATCTGAGAATGAAATCTTCAACAATGGAATGCCCGACTAATTGTATCCTTGCTCACTTCTGTCCCACCTGTCTCTAGATTCCTGGTTTATCAATGGCTTTTGAATTACTTCCCAACAAATTGATTTAACTATTTCATTTATTTATGAGGGCATCTTGTTTGAGGCAGATCTATTGTCAGGACGTGTTACTTCCATTTTTGAATAATGGCTCTAATTGTACTGATAACTATTTTGAGTTTACTGGAAATCTTTTGATATCCCATTTCACAATGATGATGGACAATTATTCCTCTCTAAATTTCTTGCGACAATTCCTTTGTATTTGACTATGTGAAAACCTTTGCATGTTCCAGCTGGAAAAACAGTACACACAGACTTTTTAAATTGTCAGTTTTTGTCCATGGTGTTGTCTGGTTGGTTGATAAACATTTTGAAATTAAAAATTTGAATAGAATTCAATTCCAAATTGACAATTTTATTGTTTTATTCATATTTTTGGAAAGTATACAAAATTTTTGCTGGTGTTTACATATCAAATTTGTCTATAAATTTAGGTGTAAACTGATATTTGCCCTTTTTCCTTATACATTGTATATCTTGAGTATTTAATATATTCTGGTGAAGTTTGAAGCTTGTAGCCATTATAGAAATTATTTTCAAAAAAATATTAAAATTTCACGAGTACAATACTTTTACATGTCATTGCATATATATATATATATATATATATATATATATGTGTGTATTTGAGTGTTCGTCTATGGCCTGGGAGATCAGGGTTCATACCAAAGACTCAAAAAATGGCAGCTGATGCCTCCTAGCTTAACACTCAGCATTAAAAGGTACGGATCAAGGGTAAGTGGAGCAATCCAGTCAAAGGAGTAGCATCCTCTCCTACACCTCGGTGTAGTAGCTATTGGAAAGGGAGCCTTCGGGTCACCCTTGACTACGGTCAGCCAATTTACTACTTATATATATGTTCCCTTACAGATACATATCAATATGTGCATATATGTTATTAATTTAAAATAAAATTACCTCCATATTCATATTTAATCACCAAGCATTACTGATGTTCAAGGAATTGAGGAACTTAGAGTTGTGAGGTGATTGATTTTATTCTCTTTTTCTCTTAAATGATATTATTGTAATATTGACTGTTATATTTTATATTTGGCACTGTTTTATTTGCAAATATTGTCACTGCTGTTTTAGTTTTTAAACTGATACAAAAATTCTTTTTGAAAAAGTAAAGTTAATTTCTTTTTAGAATTTTTTCTATAAATGTAAACTCTGTGTTGTTTAGAATTGTTTTACTGCAAAAATCCTTTTAATCTCACGGATATGTTTGTTTTGAGACTATTCAAAATGGCGGCAAATCAAACAGAGAGCACCAGGTTTGAACACAGCACTGTCATCAAATTTTTCCTGGCAGAGATTTACAGAAGAATGCATGTTGTGTATAGAGAAGCATGTTTTAGAAAAAAAAATGCTCATGAATGGGTTTGCCACTATGTCAAAAAGACACTCCTTAGAATGGAAACATATTGACTTGCCAGTAAAAAAAATGTTCCAGGTGCAGCAGTCAATAAAGAAGGTCATGCTGACAGTCTTCTGAGACATGAATGAACCCATCACCATTGATTTCCTTGAAAAAGGTACAACTGTAAACAATGCTTCCTATTTCCAACTCCTTAGGCAAAATTCACCTTAGTAATGGAATGACCCTTATGTGTAATTTAAAAAAAATCTATTTTTACTCTCAAAATTAACATTTATTCGTAAAGTGTATAGGCATTTTTTTCTCTCTGATCAAGAAAAAAAACATTACCAACTGTTTCCTTTAATTGTATTGGGTTGAACCTTAAATCTGACTTCACTGTATTCAATCAGGCTCTGGATTTAAAAACATGTTCAGTTTGGCAGGTTTTACTGATACTCAGTCTAAATCAATGAAAATAATATAATTAAATGAATATGTGGATATGTCTATGAGCAGGTGTTGAAAAGTTATTGATCTGGATAAAAGAAGGAATAATCTTAAGCCATGAAACATAAATGCTATTCCACATATTCATCCTGAAGGTCAATACATTTGGCGCATTATTTTTTGAAATAATTTTAAAAAATAAATAAAACTGAATAAAAAAAGGTTGAATTCAGAAATTTTCTCTATGATCTTGTATATGTATTTCAGAATGATCCTTTATTTGTGTGTTTGTAAAAGCTGTGAGTATATTTTATTATACAAATACATGCCTGTAAGTATATATATGCAGTTTAGATTAGTTTTTATATGGTATAAAAACTTTTAAAATAAAAAGTTAATTTTCTTTTAAATCAAAGATAAAAGGGTTTTATAATTTCTAGGGAAACATTATACTGTCAAAATGGATATTATCAGGCATTAGTTCACAACAGTGAAACTCTTTAACCAAAATTATGAATATGTAGCAGTCTCAAAATGAATCGACCTCTAATATATGCTTATTTAATTTTTGGTTAGAGAGCTTTAATGCTGTAGAATTTGGTAATAAATAATACCTAATGATATCAGTTTTGGTTGCATAATGTCCAACTAGAAATGATAAAATCCTGAATTTTTTATTAGATCAATACTTTCAAAATACTCTTTGTAAAGTAATTCCCAGACCAGTTTGTAATTCACTGATAATTTTATGGGGTCTGCATCATTTTTTACCTATTTATTACTAAAATTCTTATTATATTTGCATATAACTGTTTGTTTGCATAAATGTTCATGTGGAAACCGTTGTCTTTATTACTGAATGTTTCTTAATGCTTGTATATAAAATACTACATTCGAATGAAAGCACAAGTAACAAAGATCTGAATAAACTTCTAAGACACTTTTAAAATTCTCAAATATTTCTCAAAAGATAGAACTGAGAATTTTTGTCCCAGTCCAATAAGATAAATTCAAAACATAACTATTCTAACAAAAAGAAAATCCAGTACCAGGCTTAAAAATGCAAACAACTGGGTTTATTTAAAATACACCACCAAAAGAAAACAAAGAAAGATTATAATTTAATTTTAACATAAGCAATGAGTAAGAAATCTATTTTGATACAAAACAAAAGTGGATTTTATTCTGAGTATCTTATATGCCAAGTAGATGATTCAGGTTTTGTTATTTTGAGTGTTTCAAGTTCTTCTGGCAACCACAACCTTCAGCATTTATGGCAAATGTTAAAAAAAGAGTTAACTGTACAAAGATCTGATCAAAGTCTAAATTCTTATTTCTGTGGCATTTTGTTCTTATTGGAATCAATAAAAAATATTCTTGAAATTGGTTTTGTGTTAGTTTGGATCATAGTGTAAATGCCTAGACTTGAAGCTGAGGAAATATTAAATTTAACAAGATGACCTGTGAAACTGCTGGGTTCCCTTGTAACAGTGATCCATGATGATATTCATCCTTCTATTTAGAATTGCAAGAATTTTCATGATTCAAAAATTATATTCATCAGGAACATAGTGCCCAAAAATTATCACTCATTCATAAGTGGAACTGAAAATTGCATTATTCTCAAAATTAGAGAATTTTTGAATAGAAATTGCACTATGGAGTGCTGTTTTTTTTGTACATTACAGTTACAAACATAACAAGAATTTTCATTATAAATAGATAAAGAATGACATCCAACATGATGCAGACCCCATAAAATTATCATTCAATTACTAATTCAATGGGAAAATCTGTTATTCTTTAAAGAATTTTAAATGTATTGATCTAATAAAAATCCAGGATTTTATAATTTCCAGTGGAACATTATTCAACAGTATTGAAGTTCTCTAAACAAGAATTAGCTTGCAATAATATCAGTTTTGATTTTATAATGTTCCAATAGAAATAATAAGATCCTATTTTCTTTGGTTTAAAAGAAAATTAACTTTTTACAAAGAGAATTGGTAATAGTGAACTTATATATACCAATAACTGTATATATGCCAATCTGCAAATGCACAGATATATTGCATACCTATACCTTAAAATATGCTCACAGCTTTTACAAGCATACAAATATAAAGTAACATTTAGATATATATATACAACAAGGGAATAGTGAAAAGTTATCAGTCCACCTTTTATTTCTTTAGTTTTACTAAACTCAGTTAAATTGATTAAGCCACATTGTTAAATCCCAAAAGGGTCTTGCTCCCACCTGCCCAAGGACAGAGCTCAAAAGCCATCAATTGTCATTCTTGTTGAGGATAAAAAAGAAATGGACAGGCTCTTTTTTGTTTTTTTGTATTTTCCTACTTTATTACTTGTTTTTTTTTCCATCAAAGACTGGCCTTCGTCATAGGGTTTCTAATTATTATTAGGGAAAGAAGAAACATTTGTCTGTTTCCATGCCTCAGCTGTAACTTTCAAATCCAAATGCAAAACCCAGTCTTCTATCTTTGCTCATATTTCCGTATTAACCAACTGAAATTCATATTTTCCTTAAATCTACATTCCAATTTTGGTTTTCATATCTTTGCTGTGGTGACACCTGTTACAATCACAGAAACATGTCAATCATTAAGTTGGTGTCGAAATGGGGCAGCTACACTGAGTGTCCTTACTCACTATCTTACACAATTCTTATTTTGGATTCTCATGATATGGTGGGGGGTTACTAAAGTTCTCAACCAGACCAAGAAAGGAATAAGCTAGTCATGAAATGTATATGGTCGTCTGCAGTTCAACACATTTGAACATTATTCCTCAAGTTTCTTAAATTCTTCTCCCACTGCAAAAAAAGTTAATTAAAAAAGAAAAATGTTATTCTCTCTTCAGAATTTACTAAGTTTTTTCTTGTCAGATACACAAATTACTTTTGTTACCTGCTATTTCCAAGTGGTCACCCATCTGAATACTGAGCAGGCCTATTGTAGCTTA
This sequence comes from Sepioteuthis lessoniana, assembly GCA_963585895.1. Taxonomy (NCBI): domain Eukaryota; kingdom Metazoa; phylum Mollusca; class Cephalopoda; order Myopsida; family Loliginidae; genus Sepioteuthis; species Sepioteuthis lessoniana. Next base: position 132,735 of record CAUZXS010002432.1, on the reverse strand, counting down.
ATTTTTGGGATCAAGCTGGAATTGGTTTAAACAGAAATTGATTCAAGCAGTTCAAAAATATGTACACCTCTTATATATATATATATATATATATATATATATATATATATATATATGTGTGTGTGTGTATGTGTGTGTGTGTGTGTGTGTGTGTGTGTGTGTGTGTGTGTGGTTAGGCAGCAGTAATTCATTTAAGCATGCTTCGTTAAATAATGAAGATGAATTTTGTCTGTATAATTTATCTAAGATCCTTTCAAGTTTTCTGATAAGTATCTTAGTTGCTTGCTTGTGTAAGGTTTGTTTGTATGTTCCCATATTTTCGTTATAGTATAAACTTTCAAAACTCATTTTAAAAAAATACAAATACTCCTTACACAAGCAAGCAACCTCTGATGATGGCCTATGAAGGGTCTGAAAATGCTTGGGACAATTTTGGGAAATTCATCTACCAATTCCAACCTGAAACTAAGACACTTATTAGAAAACTTGAAAGGATCTTAAATTAATTATACAGACAAAATTTGTCTTTATTATTTCATAAAACATGATTATATATATATATATATATATATATATATATATATATATATATATATATATATGCAATTTTATTTGTGGTTACAGAGATGTTTTATTTCTGGTTAAAAAATCTAACTCTTTGGGAGTTTGGAAATAAATAATATTTGTTTTGATTGTATAATGTTGTACTTGAAATAATAAAATTTTGATGTTTGCTTAGGTTATTTTATTTAATGGAATATCAACCCTTGATGGTTATTTAATGCCAAATCCTGTGTATACATATGCGATTTTTCAGTGACTAGTTTGTTTGTAACATTTTTTAAACAATCCAGAGCTCATTTATTTGCACACAGTTAAATGGTTTCAAGTATTGCTAACAATAATTTGCATACAGTTAGGTAGTTTCAAGCATTGCTATCTAATGCAAATTCAATTTAATATAAATCATTTGTCTGCACACTGTTAAATGGTCTCAAATATAGTAAACGATTAAACAGTTCTATTTGACTCATAGATGGGATCAAACAAGAACTACCTCTCTGGGTCAGAGTGGACCTGAAAGTAATGGCAATGAACAGGTACACCACATTCCTCAAAGCTCCAAGACTGGAGCCTCATCATTAAATGGTTTAGTGTCATATCTTCGACACTCATTGGTGAGGTTTTTTCTTCTCTGTAGAGGTGCAGTCAGTGTATTCTACAGCTCCAACCAACAAGGCTGAGGTGTGTTTGGTTGAGAAGAAAATTACTTTTTTATAAAGTAGTCAATTGGGATATATCTATTTATGGGTGATATAGTATGTGACTGATATTGTGGCATAAACTTTACATGTATTTAAATTCTGCTCTCTTATTCTTCAATTGGCATACTGTTTGTAAAAAATATTCTGAAGATGATGCAAATAAATGTTTGAAATATTAGTAGAAATATTATAAAACACACTTCTTTTGCTGTTTGTAAAAATATTTTTGGTGTAGACATTTATGTTAATTTTTTGTCACAGTGTTGTACTCCAACTGATAAGCAATGAGAAAACATCTATCCATCCAATGTTATTCTGAATATTTTTTATTAGACGAAACACTGTCAATCATTATTAATTTCTGTTGTATTAGGGGAAAATAAAGTGTAAGTCTATATGTTTGTATTTTATGTTTTGCAACTGTTAGCTCTCATCATTATCACCATTATCAAGGAGTGCTAACTGCACAGATTACCTTGATTCTCACTCACCATCCGTCACCATTGGTCATTGTTCTTGGCAAGTTCTCTGAGTGTCCATATATAGTGGATGAATGTAAGTTGGTGAATATATGTAAGTTGGTCCACATAGAGTTGATGAATGTAAGTTGGTCAGCCAATACTGGTGTGTTAATGTATAGGAGTTCATTGGAAAATGTCACTTATGAGTCCTTACTTCCCCAGCAATGTCCATCATCTGGGCTCTTCTTATTAGGATGGTTTGCAAGATGGGAAGAAAGTGGCCACACATGTGCAGTTTTCTTGTGTAGTCGCCATCTAACTTTTTCTCCTGGAATTTCTTTCGAGTCTAAGTGGTTAACCAGAAAGTGGCCACACATGTGCAGTTTTCTTGTGTAGTCGCCATCTAACTTTTTCTCCTGGAATTTCTTTCGAGTCTAAGTGGTTAACCAGAAAGTGGCCACACATGTGCAGTTTTCTTGTGTAGTCGCCATCTAACTTTTTCTCCTGGAATTTCTTTCGAGTCTAAGTGGTGTCACATCTTGAATAAGTGTCTATTAATTTTGTAAGGTAAGTGTAGAATACAAAATATATGAATTACAAAATCAACTGGTAATTCGTTAGAAGAAGATTCATAGAAAATAAACTGTGATATGCTAGGCAAGACTTGACCACTGGGTGAACTTTTTTAGCTGTTCTCTGATTGGTTGGTTCAGTTGTGAGAACAGGTCAGTTAAGTAGAGAATCAGAGTAATCCAAGGTGCCATAATGAACAGATGTCTAAAATGGCTATTTCTCCAGCCGTACAGTTGACTTGGGAAATCCGGTGAATAAAGGCGAGAAAATCCAACGAAGTCTTTGTGTCCATTTATAAGAACAGAAGCGGACACGAAGACCAAGATAAACCAACACCATCAGACAGAAGACCAGAGAATACAGCCAAATAGATTTGTATACAAAGAAGATGAAGGTGTAAATCTTAGTAGTTCTCTGTCTATCCTGACTCTCCATGCATCTATTTCACCAACCATTTTGTACCTTTTGTAAGTCAACAAAAAGAAGAGATGATATTTTTATATATAAGTGTTATTGTTGTCTTCTCTTTCTTCAGGGTATACAACAGTAGTAGCTCAGATTATTGAGCATCTATTGTATATCAGTTTTGAATAGTAAAAGGAGAGTATAATTTCTTAATTCCAGTAATCATTGGTTACTTGTAGTTGTTGAATGACAGGCTAAATAAAAATGATAAAAGAATACTAATGAAAAATTGAGTATAGCAAAACCTTTCATCAATTTTTAAATGAATGAAAATTTCAGTTTTGAAAGATTTTCTTTAAAGTTCAACAATGGCATTTAAATTTTTCTTAATCCCTTTTGTTGTGGTGCATTCAGCAACAAATTTAGTGACTCGAAGTTCCAATTGATCATAAAATAAAAAGTTTTCAAATGAAGAAATTCATTGGAGTTACTACACTACTACAATACACTCTTATTGCTGCAGTAGGTGTACATCACACAGGTATATTTATTAGAGAATTTTTTATTCATGGATACTTCTGAAAATGACAGTTCTATTAAAGTTTTAGAAGTGATAGAGTATTTAATTTTTTTTTTATTTTAGGATCAGAGTATATCAATCAAGAGATACTTTCAGGGAGGATGGATGGCACAAGATCCAACATTTTTAAGTTATGTGGATTTGCATCTTACCCTCAAGCATTAAATATATTAGGGTCACTTAAGTGGCTCTCCGCATTGAGAGGATTACACAAAATTCTTTTTTTTTAACTTAATAAACCAAATATAAATGGAGTTCCCGTGGAGTAACGACTAAAGTGCTGGACTGCAACCTTGAAGTAAGCAAGTTCAAACTTCTGTTGTACTATTTCATTCACATTTAGACAAAAAACCTTGGGAAAGATATGAAGTCCTATATACTCCAAGTTATGGATTAAATAGTATCACTGTTGTTCTTCTTTGGCATTAGATAACTCATCAAGATTTATATGCCATTAAATAAGGAAACCAAACTGAATATAAACTTTGGAAACTACTTTTCAGATGAATGGTATACTCATTTTATGAAATACTAGTGAAGGTAAAAGATACAAAAATTTTTTGTGTCTGTTTTTATTTAGAGTCAACACACTCTAAATCTGAAGATTTCCAACTGAATGCCAAGTCAAATGATATATTTTTTGTAAATCTTATATATAGCCTTTTGGGAAATTAGTCAACTAGAGTTTAAGGCATTACATATGGTAAAAACACACACACACACACACACACATATATATATATATATATATATATATATATATATAATTTATGTATGTGTGTATGTGTATGAGATGTATGGAATTAATTTCTAAAGTCAACATGGAACTTTTGAGTGATGATCTGGAATTGAACCCTGACCTTTCTGCTAAATTCCAGTGACGCCCTGCTCTCTTTGTCTCAGTTAACAACTTACAGATTCAGCCAACAAACATAAGAATGATTCTTTCAGAGTTTTAGTTACATTTCCTGTAGCAGAGTAACTTACATTACTAGTACTTGTTAGGAGCCCTGTGAATGGCAGTGTTTATTGGCTACAGGTTTAATATCTCATATTTGGTCTGATGTTATTTCAGAACAGATGATAAGAATAATAACCACTACAAAAATGGAATTTGTCGTGGAATTCTGATTTCTTGCTTTGTGATCCATAAACAGAGGTCTCTGAATTCCAGATGCATTCTTTACACTATACAAAATGGTTTATGTAGTCTAAGATAAAACTTTAAAAATCTCCCAAATGGTTATATAATCAAAATCTTTGATTTCATATATAGATATCAAAGATTTAGGAGCAGAAATTCAAATATTACTTGGTGATGGGTTTCTATGGCCAAATTGATAAGTTATCATATATCAAATAAGCAGTTAATGATATGGGATTCAAATTCAGATGCCATTGGACACTTCTTTTTTTGTTGACAAGTAATGATGTCTAATTAGTTGTACAATATTGAAATGATTGAGGAGCCTATTCTTTTTTTCCCTTATCAATTCTTTAAATTCATTTCACTCTTAGAAACCAGGCTACCTATATCCAGGTGGTCTGAATTCCAGTTAGAGCATCCTCATGTCTATATCACTGTTGCTTATCAGGCTGTTAAATAACAGATAACAATACTTTATATTTTTAGCTATTTTTCAGCATGGAGGCTGGACACAAACATTGGGTTTCCCAGTCAGCTGGGGCTGTAGAATACACTGACTGCACCGCTGCAGAGGGGTAAGACCCCACCAAATGAGTGTCCTGATATGACACTAAACAATCTGATGGGGAGGTTCCAGTAATGGTAGGGCTTTGGGGAATGCGGAGCACCCGTTCATTGCCATTGCTTCCAAGTCCACTCTGGTCTGGTGTGGTAGCACCTGATAGGGCCCTATTTATGGGTTCAATAGAACTAATGGCATACTTATGCTAAACTGAATTGTTTGAATAAACTGAATAGCTTGAAATAGAAAAGTTTTTGACAATTAAACTGTACTTACATTTAATCTGCAGGCTCATGCTAAGCTGAATTATTTGAAATGGAACTGTTTTTTGACATTGAAACTGTATTTATACTAAACTGAATTGTTTAATATAGAACTGTTTTGACATTTAACTGTAAAACTGCTGGAATAAACTGAATAGCTTATAATAGAAATGTTTTTCACATTTTAACTGTGTACTTATGCTAAAGTGAATTGCTTGAAACAGAACTATTTTCATAAAAATGGATTTGGCATTAAAGAACCTACAAAGGTTTATATGCCATAAAACCCAAACAACCAAAAGGCATTGGGGGATTAAGGTTTTAAAGGTTAAGAAAAATATTTAAAAAATGTTCCTTTTATGGGGGGCATTTCGGGCCAAGATCTTTTCATACAATTTCTGCAATATAAAAAAAAAGAAGGAAAACAATTAAGCAAAAAATTTGCATACTTAAATTTTGATGCTAAAAGCTAAACTAAGGTGTGTCAATAACTAAGACGTATAGACTACTTAGAAATATTTCTTTTAGAATATAGTCACAACTGTTGGCTATTTTATTAACTATAAAAACATTAATTCTGTGGTTGCTATATTCTGTATAAAAGTCTTAAGTTTAAAGAGAAAGAGAATTAAAAAGCCTCAAAAATAAAATGAGGTTCGTTTCAACATGCAGTTTGGGAGGGAATGACAAATAAAACCAATAATATGTAAATGGGGCTTAAAAGGCACTGTATTTCTTGCAGAGGTGTAAGACCTCCCCCAACAAACTTGGCATATTGTTTCTCAACTTTCTTTAAAATTAAAAAAAAATTTACGAAAAAATAGTCATCTCTATCTGAGCTAAGAACTTTTAAGACCTACTCACACACACACACACACACACACACACACATATATATATATATATATATATATATATATATATATATATATATATATATATATATATACGAGGTGCATACGATAAGTTTCCAGACTTTTTTCGTTTGGGCACTTTTATTGATAGTACACACATGAAACTCTAGTCCCCTTCAAAGGTATCTCCTCCAGCTACAATGCACTTGTACTGTTTCAACAATTTCTGGAATGCTTCATGGAAGTTCTCTTGTTTGAGCGTGTCAATGACCTTCGTCACAGCCTCTTTCTTTCCTCAGTTGTCTCCTAACGACAGCCTGTGAGCTTAGGGAATAACCAAAAGTCATAGGGAGCAAGGTCTGGACTATGGGAGGCTGAGGAACTATCTTGATGCCCATCTGGGTCAAATAGTCTATGACAAGGATGGAGTTGTGGACTGGTGTATTGTCCTGGGGGAAATGCCACTGACCCGATTTGAAGTGTGCTGGCCTCTTCCGACGAAATCTCTTCCTGAACTCTCTTAAAACCTCAACATAGTAACCCTAACACTTTGGCCAATCAACTCTGGTATACTGATTCCTTACTCCTGCCACACCTCTCATCATCCCTCACAGACTTCGTGCCTTCCTTGAATCTCTTATGCCACTCATGCTCGATTCATGCAAGATGCTCCAAAAGCAGTCTGAAGCTTTCCATATGTTTCTGTGGTAGCATTTTTTCCAAGTTTAAAACAGAATTTTATTGCATATCGTTCTTCTAAAGTGTTAGTTTGCATTTTTGAAATTCATCAGCTGTGACAATTAGGCTTTAATAGGGTGTATTCCAATTGCTGCTGTAGCTGTTCATTTGAACGTGAAATCACAAAAATTGGTCAATCATCTCATACGATGTATACTGGATTTTCAAGAGTCTGTGACAATTTTAAATGCTCATACAAAAAAGTCTGGAAACTTATCGTATGCACCTCGTATATATACACACACAGAGGGTGTGATTTGTAAATTGTCACCATTTTAAATTATTAATTTCGTGCATGCACTTTATTTCGGGTTTTGCCGACTGTGCAGCAAACTAGAGTCAGTTGGGCACTTTCTACGAGGAAAGCAAAACCGTGAGGCAATTCACTCCTCCAGAAATTTGTTAACAGCATGCTGTACTGTTGGCATTCATAGTGGAAGCTCTAATATAAAGATTTTCGAATTTTGTCAACCTGAGGACTGATTCATATACATATTGATGAAAACCTGATACCCAGTCTACATCATGGCGTTTTGGGTAGTCACTTGTGATGGAGACGTTATGCCTTCATTCATCTTTCTACATGGCCTCAGACTCAATAAGAAGTGTCTGGAGGAAGTAGTGTTGCTTTGGATCGATAGGTTGATGATGGAAGACCCTATGTTTGGTGACAGGACTCTGCACCATGCTACATAAGCAGGAGAACCCAGTCTTGGTTATCGGAAAGTTTCTGCTACCGCATCATCCTTAACATATGGCTTCCTAACTCCTCAAATTGCAATTCCCCATGATAATTGTGTGTGGAGTGTGGTTGAGCAAGAGACCAATAAAACTCCTTACAACAACAAAAATGAACTGAAGGCAAGGATAACGGTAGCATTTACCAATTTAATCAAGAGGACCGTCAGAAAGGTATGCAGGAGATATCAAAGTCGTCTGGAGGGATTAAAAAGAAATAGAAAACACAATAACATGAAAAAAAAAAAAGCAAAAAGGAACAGTTTCCCTAGAGGCCTCTGACAGGAACTGAAATAGGTACATGCCTAAAAAGAGGGGCTTCTTGACACCAAAAAGAGACTCAAACACAGAAGCTTACACCAGCTTGGCTGAAACCAACGCACCTTTTTCTCTCTGCTGCTAGTAGGGAACGCACGTGCCTGCTGAGTCCTGAACTTAGTAGCGCATTGTGTCTCCCTCTGTTGAACCTACCCACTGGACACCAAGATACATGATTGAATATCACAGAATAATTCTTGGGAAATTGTAAGTTTGAGGGTCTCTCGAACTTGCATTTTACCAAAAATGATTCTGTAAGATTCTTCAAGAGCCTTGTCTGGGGGAGCACGATTATTCGTACAAGTTTAGAAAAACATTCCATACCACAGAATAGTCATAAACTCCACAAATAAAATTTGTGCCTAAAGGTATCCTTGTTTTTTTTTCCTTCCGTCCTTAATTCCCTTGCAGCTTCAATAAACAAACTTGTTGGTTGGTTGTTTGGGTTTTATGGCATATCAACCTATTTAACGCCAAATTCATTTTTATGCAAATAGTTCTATTTCAAACAATTCAGTTTAGCATGAGTACACAGTTTAATTGTCAAAAACATTTCTACTTCAAGCTATTCAGTTTAGTCAAACAGTTCTATTTCAAACACTTTAGTTTAGCATAAGCATGGAGTTAGTTCTATCTAACCCATAGATAGGGCCCTATCAAGTGCTACCATTCTGGGCCAAAGTGGACCTGGGAGCAATGGCAATGAAGGGGTACTCCACATCCCCCAAAACTGTCAAAACAGTTTTATTTCAGATAATTTGATTTAGCATAAGTACACAGTTTAGATGTCAAAACAGTTCTATTTCGAAGAATTCAGTTTAGCATAAATACGCAGTTTAAATGCACCCCCCGTAAACTCAAACCACGGTTTAGTTCTATTTAACCCATAGATAGGACCCTTTTTTAGGTGCTACCACTCCGGGCCAGAGTGGACCTGAGAGAGATGGCAATTAAGGGGTACTCTGCATTCCCCAAAGCTCCAGCATTACTGGAACCTCACCATCAGATTGTTTAGTGTCATATCTAGGACACTGGTTGGGAGAGTAGCAGTCGGTGTATTCTACAGCCCCAGCCGATTGGGCTCACTAAGAAAATAAGAAGATAATAAGTGAATGGGGTAAAAAGAAAAAAAAAAGACTAAGAAACAAACCTCAGAATTTCCCAACAATACCAACAATTCGCCAAAAATAAAAAACCTTCGTTGTGCCCCATGAAGCCAATGACGATTTCTTTGAATAAATTTAATCCACAGTATTTCAAGATATTTTCTTTCAATTTTGGTTAATATATTTAAAGTAATTATATTACTTTAGATTATACTATAACAGGAGGGCAACTAATATTACCATTTATACAAAAATGGCAGTTGAGGTTGTAGAGCTCTGTTGCCTCTTGTCATATTAAAAGGAAGGACAAAGAGTTGACGAAGATATTGATAGTTTTCAATTTGGAAGTTTTAATAACAGAGACGAAAAGAACTATTGTGCTGTAAGTTGCAGGTAGAAGTAAACAGATGTAGAGTTGAGAAGGAATAAAGACGCTGTCGTCTGGAGAGGAATTAAAATGCTGAAGTTGAAGCAGGAGTTGAAAATATCCAATTTGTTTCTCCGAGGATCCGATGGTTTAGAAAGAAAGATGAATAATGTAAGAATGATTTCCCAGACACCAATGGTCCATAAATTAGATGTGCTCTACTCATAATGCTTAGTGGACTCTCTGTGGTGAGAGAGGAAAAGGATGGTCTGTCCTGCTGCTAGCAAGTGAGGAAGTGAAGAGAGAGAATGTGCTCTCTCACGTTGCTAGTCTGTCCTGCTGTTAGCAAGGGAGGGAGCGAAGAGAGGGCGAGAATGGTCAGCGCGGCTTTTTATGTTGCCCGAGGAGGTGATCCAGGCAGAATGGCATCAGTCATTCTCATTGGACGAAATATGTAAATTCGAAACTCCAACGGCCAAAACAATCCCCACACTAAATAATGATTTGAAATTCTTTCTGCTACAATACATAATTTTATATATGTAAAGGAATTTAATCGTATGCAGATATACATACATTCTATATATTATGCATAAATTAGCACAATCTTTATATATATATATATATATATATATATACGAGGATCATTAAATAGGTTTCCAAACTTTTTTCGTATGAACACTTTTATTGATAGTACACACATGAAACTCTAGTCTCCTTCAAAGTTATCTCCTCCAGCTGCAATGCATTTGTTGTACCGTTCCAACAACTTCTGGAAGGCCCCATGGAAGTCCTCTTGTGTGAGCGTGTCAATGACCTTCGTCGCAGCCTCTTTGATTTCCTCAATTGTCTCATAACGACAGCCTATGAGCTTAGGGAATAACCAAAAGTCACAGGGAGCAAGGTTTGGACTATGGGAGGCTGAGGAACTATCTTGATGCCCATCTGGGTCAAATAGTCTATGACAAGGATGGAGTTGTGGACTGGTGTATTGTCCTGGTGGAAATGCCACTGACCCAATTTAAAGAGTGCTGGCCTCTTCCGACGGAATCTCTTCCTGAACTCCCTTAAAATCTCAACATAGTAACCCTAACCCTTTGGCCAATCAACTCTGGTATATCGACTTTCTTACTCCTGCCACACTTCTCATAATCCCTCACACACTCAGTGCCTTCCTTGAATCTCTTATGCCACTCAAAAACTCATGCTCGATTCATGCAAGATGCTCTAAAAGCAGTCTGAAGCATTCCATACGTTTCTGTGGCAGCATTTTTTCGAAGTTTAAAACAGAATTTTATTGCATATCGTTCTTCTAAAGGGTCCATATTCCATTTTTGAAATTCACCAGCTGTGGTAAACAGGTTTTAGTAGGGTGTATTCCAATTGCTGCTGTAGCTGTTCATTTGAACCTGAAATCACAAAAATTGGTCAATCATCTCATAAGATGTATAGCAATAACATAGTGAATTTTCAAGAGTCTATGACAATTTTAAATGCCTGTACAAAAAGTCTGGAAACTTATTGAATGCAACACGTATATACATACATATATATATATATATTTATATATATATATATGCATATATATATATATATATATATATATATATATATATATATATATATATATATATATAATTGATATAGCATGCTTGTATATTTATATTCAAATTGTCAAGCCTAAGAGAAAGTTATAAATGACTAATTGCACTAAAGATACCAAACGCATAGTTTTTTTTAATTCCGTTTGAGAGACTATTTTTTTAGAGGGAGGATAATATTAGAACTAAAGTCTAACTGATAATATAAACTCAGGGAAGTGATTTTATATTTTAACATTTCCCTTCTTCGTATTCTATAAAATAACTAAATAACAAAATATATCCAGTTTCACTTATCATTTCACCTTGTTCATACAGGGATACTCTGAAAAGAAATTTTCAGCTCATAAGCAAGCATCTTGGTTTTGCTTAAGTCTTTTACAACTCAATGTTGTTATGATAATACTCTCCTAAAATTTGTGATATTCAAGAGCCAAAAATATTTACCTTTTTATCGGAACATTCTTAAAATACTGCTTTGTCGGCAAGATTTAGAATAGGCCATCTGCATTTCTTGCAGATGGGTAAGATACCCTCCCAAAAAAGGGGATGCCCTTTATATGACACTAAACTACATCTAATGGCGAGACTTAATTTTTAGACCCCTCGTGAATGTGGAGTCACCCCTTCATTGCCATTACTACTTGTTCTTTTTTATTTAAATAGTAGATTTCTGAGACTTAAAAAAAAATCAAAACGTAATTAGCCAGCAAATATGTTTTTATGCAAATGAAACATGTAAACATTCTTACATATAATTTATACATGTAAGCATCATTTTCCAATGTAAACAGCTATCAAATAAGAAATTCTTTTTTTATTTTTCACGTAAATACAATTTCATATCAGATTTTTCTCCCATAATTCTTCTAATGAATGAACATGTTCTGAAGCAGAAAAACAGGTCGATGCGAAAAGAAGTCTAAAGTTGTACGCGTTTGATGCGGTTAACACTCTTAAAATTAGTACAAGTCTAGTAAGAGCTATGTAAACTTAAATTTTTTTTACGTTAGGACATTTTTATCAATATGTCATGTCTTCTTTTTTTAAGGTTCCTATACTCTTTATTTGGTTTAGTTCATTTGTTTTATGGCATATTAACTCTTTATGGGTTATTTTTATATTTATAAAGATTTATGGGTTATTTTTATATTTATAAAGATTCCATTGCTTTTTAAAAAAATTGGTCTTTTTTATTTATTTGACTATTTGTTTACATGCAGTCATTGTTTCGATTATTCCAATCTAATACTACTAATTATATATATATATATATATATATATATATATATATATATATATATATATATATATATATATATAGAGAGAGAGAGAGAGAGAGAGATAGATAGATAGATAGATAGATTGATTGATTGATTAACAAGTGAAAAGATCAGAATCAAAAGCAAAGTGATTTGGCAAAATGTAGCTGTCTGAAGATTTTAGTGCCTTGCTGTATAAAACTTTAAGTTATGGTGATCAATTTTAAGGCTAAACATTGTTAATTTAGTTTGACTTTTGTTCCGTGCTCTCTTTGCGACATAGAGCATTTTACACGTCATTAGTAACTGCTAATAATATATATATATATATATATATATATATATATATATATATATATATATATATATATATATGTGTGTGTGTGTGTTAATTTTCTTCCTAACCAAAAAATTCAAAAATTTCTCGTGGAGCATTATACAATCTAGATGGATATTATTATATATAAAAAATATGAATATGCCACCGTCCAAAAAATTAATACATCCATTATATATACAAATAAAAATATACAAAGTCCGGGGACAAGTATTTAAGTTTTATTGAAATTAAATACTGTATTAAATTAGAAAGATTAGCGAAACTAAATAAGAATACATATAAAAAGATTTCACTTATTTTTTAAAATTGATTTCTATATAAAATTATTCGTAGGATTGCTTTAAATACGTTTGATGATTTGGTTTCTTTGTTTAATTGCATATTAATCTTTGTGGATTATTTAATGCCAAAGCCATTCTTGAGGAAGGATATTAGTGACATTATTTGACCTATTGATGGGAAGATAAAGGGTTTCATACCTTTCCTAAGGGTATTAATATTGATGCTCTTGGTACAGTCACCAAAGGATTAAGAAAGGGACTGGAGGACTTGAAAATAAGAGGATGAGTGGAGACTATCCAAACTACTGCATTATTCAGATCGGCCAGAATACTGAAAAGATTCCTGGAAACTTGAGGAGACTTGCTGTCACTCAAACTCCAGGGAAAAACCATCAACAGGTGCTCCCTTGATAGCAAATATGGGGGATCCGACTACATCCAGGGAATGTTGGCTGTTCTAATTTCAGGTACAAAAACAACGACCAAAAGAACTACTCAACTCAGAGACTCCAACGTAAAAAAATATTTAGGAAAGACAACAAACATGTGTTTCACTGATATTTTGAGAGCAATCCTACACAAAGAGGCCATAGGAAAAGAATGATAGAATTTTTTGTAGAAGCCAAAGAATTGCTGACTAAGCTAGCTAGAATGAAACCGAAAAAGTAAACAAATGATTACCAAATATCCTAAGGGGCACATCACCGAATTAAATCAGTTACTTTATACAGGGGCGAAACTAAGTGATAAAATCGATGTTCTCCGAAGGAAACCGAATAGAAATACAAGACCTAAATGGGAAATTAGGCTAGAAGGACAGGTAAAGAAATTGCAACAACAAACGAAAGTGCTAAGGAAAACACTTGAGAATATGTTGGGATGAAAAGACAAAAAAAAAAAAAAAAAAAAAATAGCAGTCGACAAATCTTTGAATGCAACTTGAAAAGATAAATCAAAATATACTGGCGAAAGACTTAAAAGATAACGAGACAGAGTTAAGCAATACAAAAATGAATGAATAACTAAATAAATTAATAGGACATTCCAGAATAATGAAAGAAAATCCTACCAACTTGTAGTTGGAGAATGTGCGATGACAAACCAACAAACGGATGCAAAGGAAGCAAAATAATTTCTGAGTAAAATATGGGAACAAAAAGAACATAATAAAAAGGTCGAATGGATAAATTGCATGAAAAAAGAAATACAAGGACTCGAATAAGGCATTGAGGCGGTCATACACTTGGAATCACTCAGAGCAACACTCAAAAAAGTACCGAATTGGAAAACTCCTGGCTATATTGGTGTACATAGTTTTTTACAACATTCACTTCCATTCACGGCAGACTGGTTCTTCAATTGAATATATGTCTCGAAGAAGCAAATTTACCAGAATGAGTGATTAAGAAGAAGACTATTCTGATCCAGTAAGACACCATAAGGGGACCATCCCGAGAAACTATAGACCGATAACATGTCTACCTATGATGTAGAAAATCCTTACTGCACAGATTGGGGAGATATCTATTATTCTCTTGTATGCCGCAGACTTTGCCGAAGAACAGAAAGAATGCTACAGGGGAACAAAAGGAACAAGTGATTTACTGTACATAAATCAGAGCATCCACGGAGAGCAAAGTGAGGCGGAAAAATGTACTCGTGGCATGGATTGACTCTAAAAAACCTATGATATAATTTCGCAATCCTGGAAAGTAGATGGTTTGAAAATGTACAGGATATGCAACAACGTCATTAAATTCATCGTGGAAACCATGAAAAACTGGAAAGTGAAATTGATAGTAGGAGAAATACTTTAGCAGAAGTGAAAATCCTGTGAGGAATCTTCCAAGGCTGATGCCATTACTATTTGTAATAGTGATGATGCCCCTCAATTAAATATTTAGTTGCCAGGGGGCAACAAATTTACAAATTCTCAAGAATAGATCACATTATGTACATGGACGACATCAAACTGTTTGCAAAAACTGAAAAAGAATTACAGACTGATACAAACAGTAAAAATATACAGCCAGGATATAGGAATGGAATTTGGCATAGAAAAATGTGCCATGCTCATAATAAAAAGTAGAAAAAGAGAAATAACAGAAGGAATAGAACTACCAAAATCAAGAAAAAAATCAGAACGCTTGGAGAAAAGGAAAATTACAAATGCTTAGGAATCAAAAAAGCGGAGACGAGAGAAAAAAATAGAAAACGAGACGAACGGGAAAACCTCTGGAAACCAAGAAATCTCATCAAATGAATAAATATCTGGGTAGTCCCTCTTATAAGATACTCGGTACTATTCTTGAAATGAACACGGAAAGAACTTAAATCGACCAGAGAACAAGAAAGCTGATGACGATTTACAAGGCTTTACATCTGAGAGATGACATAGATAGACTATATAAGTCAAGAAAAGAATGAGAAGATAGAATTGAAGATAGCGTGGATGTATGGGACTACGAAGATTTTATTGGAAGTATTAGTTTTGTTTCGTTGGTAGTTGTCGGTTTTGGGTTTAGATATCTGACTCCATTTGTTTTCTTCTCTACCCCTTAATTCCTTAGCTTCTTCTATGTCTGCAGAAAGCTGCAAAAGAGTTACTAAAGAAAGGAAAGAAAAAAGACGAAGATACCTTTTAAACTTCGACTTTATTTTGGGTTTTATACAGCTACTCAGTAGCGAGGAAATTACTTCCTGGACCATTAGAGAACAGTCATTTCTCCCAAATAAGGGGTTGAAATTCACTAGTCGTTTTCGGGGTTGATGAGTCTTTAGCGAAGAAACATTGTTACGTGTGTTACGTTGGTTATTTTCTCGCTAAATGTTGTTGTAAAATAAACGAGAGAGAAGAACAAAGATGCCGTAAGGTTTTTATATGAAGGTTTTAATGGCAGCGTGGAAAAGGGTTTACGTTTATGCTGCAACTCTCGTGGGAAGGAAGGAAGGAAATAGTTATAGAGTTGATAAGGAATTTTAGCAGCTAAATGCTCGAGCGAAATGTGCAGCGTTACGGTTAAGGCATTGCTGAATCTGTGAGTGAGTTATGGTCACCATAGGTGTTGAAAAAGTCGTGTTTGCTGGTCGAGGACAGGAATGTAGTCGTCGTCCATGAATGTGTGGTTCTGGTCGTTTGGGGAGAGAAGCGTGAATGTCTCCAGAAAATGTTGCCCAGGGATGAAGTGGCTGGATGTCAGATCGGAATTTTGCATCGCAGTCGACATAGCCAAAGTTGAAGGTGACTTAAAGTGGTTCCTGTGTGTGGCGCATTGAATGCATCTAATTCATATTCAACTGGGAACCCTTGGTCTATGAGAATAGACTCAAGAGGTCCATAAATTATATGGCTTCCATCATGGTGTCATGATGCTGCTGCTAATGAAGAGAGTGGACAGTAAGTACGTCTGTCCAGTTCAAAAGCTTCTGAGGAAGAGAGTGTTTGGCGGACTTTCCCCAATTTGGTGCTGCCCGGAAAAATGGTGTGGGATGAATAGGATAAGTCATCCTGATTGGGTGAAAATATGCGTCGACCCTAACGATCAAATTAATTAACGCGCCAAACAAAAATACGAAGTTCTTTCTGCTACAAGTCCAAAGTAGGGGCCATCGTGTCCTGTGGGCGTTTTTTATAATGTTTGTTTCGGCGATGTCGGCTCACTTGCAGAAAACATGGCTAGGTATCAGGCTGCAAGACTTAATCAGCACAGAGGGTCCTTTCAGTGCTGCGGTAGAAGTTAAAGTAAGGTCGAATTTCTTCTTTGCGCAGGGATGGTACTTTTTCCGGACATGCGTCGCCTCTGCTTCCTGTCAGGAGCCTCAGAGAATTTCAGCACTCCTTGAACTTTTTTGATTTTATTTATTTTATTTTCATTTTTCTAATCACTACAAGTGCATCAATACAAGGATTCGAACACGACATAAAAAGATCAATGAAAGATAAATTACAACTACCAGAAATAGCACTGACAACATAAGGACAAATAGAACAACAATAACAAGAAAACAGAATTGGAAAGAAAAACAACAGTATGGGTATTTTAAGCGATAAACTGTCAAAATCTCTCACGAAAAGATCTGGACATGGCGATTTGGTACTGTTTTAGTGTTGCTCTGAGTGAGTTGAGAGAAACTGAATCTCTTCTAAAATGAACATAATATAACACCATAAGGACCAATTATATTTGAGCTAAAATCGATAATACGCAACAGAATAGCAGGTGTAGATTATGTGGTGATAGAAACGAAACCATTCATCATATAAGGAATAAATGTAGCAAACGAGCGCAAAGGGAGTATAAGACTAGACACGACTGGGCGAGAAAGGTAATCTACTGAGACATGTGCATAAAATTGAAATGTAAGCATACAAACGAATGGTATATACACAAACCAAAATCCGCACAAAATTCACTGGGATTTTGAGATATAAACAGATGATCAAATCCCTACCAGAAAACCAGACGTAGTGATAATTAAAAAAAAACAAAAAAAAGAAAAAGAAAAAGAAAAGACGACTTGCTGTATAGTTGTGGCAGTACACTCACCCACGCTAAACATGAAGGTAATTCCGCTTTCAATCTACAGGCCGTTCCGACGGTCATTTCTTCCATGACACCACTAAACCGCTATCTGCCCACGTAGTGTTTTTGATCCAGACAGCAGATCAATTATTAATCGGAGTCGCTGGTCGTTGAGTAGACGGATAAGACCGTACCATTAAGAAAGTAAAAAAAAAAAAAGAAGGTCGACGCCAACCAACAGAGAATAAAATACGGCTAGCAAAAATAACAATATGTAGTAAAAAAAATGTCTTTAAAAATGATGCATGTATTCACCTATTCCAGAGATGGGAAGTTTTAGTCTGAGACCCAGTTTACGAATTAAGTCAGTCAGTTTTTAGGCAGACCAAAGACCTCTCAATTCATCGTATAAGTTCTAGGCTTTGCTATTCTCGTTTTCAATAGTTTGGCATAAGGTAATCTCAAATGACAGTTATGTTTGCCTCCCGCAATTTTAAGCTCTCAGCTTCTCTCGGTTCCTTGATACTCGGGTAAACGGCTATAACAATAAAAAGTGATTAAGTTATCCTCTCCGTTATATTTGAAGTAAAAATATATGAGTCGAACGAAGATACCGAAGTTTTTAATTTAAAAGTTTTATAAAGGCTTGGGTTGAGAGGTAGCCTTTGTGCTGGTCGTCGTTCTGGTAAGAAAACAGTTAAAAAGTGATGAGCAGGCATTTGGCGTTCAGCCAGTAGTTCTAAGTTCCATAGATTTTGGAGTGAGGAATAAATGTCATCAAAATAGATAAGTAGAATAGAGATGGAATGAGGCAGCTGGGTGTCTGTGCGAGATTCGCACCGCTACAGTCATAGCAAAGGTTTTGTTGCTGAATAAGGACAGGAAGGATGAAGTCAGCCATAAGCGTAGTCCTATAGCGGTGGGAGAGAGAAGAATGATGATCTTTCGCAGAGTTAGGAGGAATGAAATAGGTGAATGTCTGAGCGTAATTACGCGTCGCTGTTGACATAGCAAAAGTTAGAGGCAACATTAAAGTGTTCCTGTAAGTGGCGGAATAAATATATCTAATTTATATGCAACTGGGAACCTTTGGTCAAGGAGGGTAGACTCAAGGGTCCATAAATTAGATGGCTTTCCTTATAGTGTAATGGTTCTACTGCTATGAAGAGAGAGGACAGAAAGTACGTCCGTCCTGCTCGAAAGATTCTGAGGAAGAGAGAGTTTGGCAGGCTTCCACCATTTTTATGTTGCCTGGGAAAAAATGGTCCGGGCAGAATTGGATAAGTTATCCTCATTGGGTGAAAATATGCGACGATCATATCGGTCTAATCAATTTACGTGCCAAACAAAAATACGAAGTTCTTTCTGCTACAAGGTGATTTCAAGTAGCGTGTTATGTTAATTTCTTTTCGCTTCTTTACTTTCGCGTCTCGAAGTATCATAATATTTCATCAAGTGTCGTATTACCTGAGATTTTCTTTGCTTCTTTCAAAGTGTCGAATTATCTTTGATTTTCTTCGCTTCTATACCCAGGGCAGTCTGGTCAAAGGCCAAAACTCAGAGTATTGTGATATCAGTTAGCCGTTTTGCATTCTCTTTCTGAAACATCATATCATCTCGATTTCTCTTCGCTTCTCTATCTCCGCGGGTCTGGCACACGGCTACCTCAAGGCATCACATTATCTCAGGCTTCACTTTCCTTTTCTATTTTCATGAGTGTGGCACTAGGTCATCTCGAAGTTACGTATTAGCTCAGTCTTTCTTCGCTTCTTTATATGATTGTCTATTGGTATGACTACAGCACGTCGAAACAACATATAATATGGCTTTTCTATGTCTCTCCACTCTGAGTAGTCTGGCGCAAGGCCAGACCCCAGAGTGACAGTAATTCTAGTGACTGCCTTCTGTTCGTCTCCCGCTGAACTCCCTGGTGAGGGACGAACCCTCTCATTTTATGCATATCTCTCATCTGAGTAGTGGGGTGGCGAAGTTATTTACAATATCAATTTTCTCCTATTTTGGATTTCTATTATTAATTCCACTTCCTTGATTTGCTGCACTTCAATATTCTATTCATTCTTCCTCTCATTTAAAAGGGGTGGTCTTCCCCAATTTGGAACGACTTAATTTTATGTTGTCGTGTTATTGCATCAGAAAATATTTTAAAGAAAATTTTCCACGTCCGAATTTTAAAAATACGTTATTTGAAATGCGGAGTTTTCTGTACTCAACCACCTTTGATGATTGAAAGTTCCTGGTTTTCTGGGTCAAATTTACCGTCGATTTCGCTTCGTCAGTTATGGACACTCAAAAGAGTAATTACCTTCAAATTTCTGTTTTCAAAACAATTGACCTATCTTTCTGATTACTTCCAGTCGAACAATAACAATATATTTTTCTATTAAAGATTAAAGAAAGCGAAAAGATAGACAAATATTTGGACATACCAGAGAACTAAGAAAGCTGTGGAACATGAGGGTGATGGTGACACCAATTGTAATTGGTGCGCTTGTAGCAATCCCCGAAGGCTTGCAAAGCGGGCTGGAAGAGTTGGAAATTGTAGGACGAATCGAGACCCTCCAAGCTACAACATTGTTGAGATCGGCCTGAATCCGGAGAAAGGTCTTGCTGTCACTCAGACTCCAGTAAAAGACCAACAGCTAACGCTGATGTAAAAAAAAATCATAATAATAATAATAATGATAATTCATTTTTAATGTCTCTGACTAAATCATCGAAGTGCATTGCATGTGTTTGTATTTTTGAATGACTAGGGTATAATATTAGTGAGTAGAAATAATGTAGAAATTAAGACAAGCGACCGAATAATAGAAGCAATAATGGCTCGAAAGTGTAGTGAGAAGGAATGTTTAAAAAGTGAAAAATTAAACAAAGTAGACGGGATAGTATAGGACTTACACTCCTATAATTAAAATTGGGCGGTATGCCACTTGCTCCCGAAACAAAGATTGCGGACGCACGCAAATATTTAGTCTCGGGAAACCATTGGCCAGGAGAACCACGTGGTCAGTATTTAAAACTACGTCCTCATTTGAATTTCGTCCCACGTTTTTGGAGCCGATTCCAAGACACGTATTTTCTATAAATACTTGGTCTTCAAACACTCTCTTTTTTCACAATTTCACTTGCAGGGCTAACACACTCTCTCCAATGTGACTTCCAGAGAGAATACTATCGTTCTCTCATATTCACCAACAGCCGTCAAACGCCACAAAATGTATAGGCCATGCAAACATTCCTTTCTTCAGTATACCTTGTCTGTGAGACTTTTTCCAGTCTCGAAAACAGCAATTGCGTCGAAACATAGAAAGAAACGAACATTTAGAAATACGTAGTTAACATGCATTGGATACTTTGTCATTTAGTCCTTTTTGTAGCTTTTAGTTGTGTTAGTCGCACACACACACACACACACACACAGAATATTTTCACGAACAGTAATGTTTTAAATGTTTTCATTGTATGTATTGTTAAGATATAAATTTGTTTTGTTTATGCCGCCTAGTTTCGAATGTTCCTTTTGTCCGCGCTGTTTCATATCGTTTACACATCTTTACTACATTTGTCTCCATGTGCCTTTTTCCAAACATAATACTAAACTAAACATATAATAAACAACAACATAAATTTTGAGGGACCAAACATATCTACCAAATAACATGTCCCCCTACCATAGTCTTGGTAGTCGAGTGACGAACATTTTCAATCAAAATCACTTTAGTACAGTAGGGTGACCCAAATTATAAAATTCCTAAAAGAAGAGGAAAACTCCCAATAACTATATGACACGTTATAACCCAGAATTTAAAGAACAAAATATTAGCAATACGATAAAGTAAAAAAAAGAAATTTGACTGGAAATACAGATAAGAAATCTACGGCTATAAGCAAAAATGATAAACAGAAAAATAAACGCTGGAATATGTTGGGACGAAAAGAGAAAAGAAACACAACAATTAAAGCAAACAATACAACTTGAGGAAATAAATCAGAAGAAAGAAGGAAGTTTAAAAAGATATCGACACAGAATCAAACAATATAGCCAAAACAGGATATTCCAAAAGAACAAAAGAAAATTCTACCAGCAAGTAGGGGAAGAATGCACGAAGACATACCAAAAACAGGATGACAAGGAAATAAAACAATTTTGGAGCAAAATGTGGGAACGAAGAATACATAACAGAAAAGCCGAATGGATAAACAACATGGAAAAAGAGTTACAAAGACTCGAATAAGGTCCTAAATACACCTCGATTCACTCAGAGCAACACTAAAAAATACCAAATTAGAAAACGCCAGACCATGATCGCATAGATGGAAAAGAGTTTTAAAAATTCACTTCCATCTACGGTAGACTGGCTATCAAAATGAATAGATGCTTAGAAGAAACAGACATACCGGAATGGATGACCAAAGGAAAGACTACTTTGATCCAAAAAGACCCTCAAAAAGGAACCGCCCCAACAACTACAGACTTATAATGTGCCTACCGACAATGTGGAAAATACTAACTGAATAAATCAGGGAGGAGATTTACTATTCGCTAATTAGCCACGAACAGTTCTCTGAAGAACAGAAAGGATGTCGTAAAAGAACAAGAGCAGGAGATCTACAATACATTGTCCAACACACCCTCAAAGAGAGCAAAACGAGACGGAAGAAAGTAGCTCTGTCGTGGAATGATTACAAAAAGGCATAAGATATGGTCTCACGAAGCTAGATGATACACTATCGTAAAATGTCCAAGATATCCGACGAAGTCATCAAGTTTAACGAAGAAAACATAAAAAAGTAGAGAGTGAAACTGACAGCAGGAGAAAGAAGCTTTGCTAAGGTGAAAATCCAAAGCAGTATCTTCCATGGAAATGCTCTATCACCATCACTATTTGTAATAGCGATGATGCCACTGAATCACAAACTGAGGAAATGCACAGGCGGATAGAAACTTCATAAATCGCAAGAAAAAATCAAGCACCTAATGTACATGGACGAGCTCAAACTGTATGCGAAAAATGAAAAAGAATTGGAAACCCTAATACAGACGGTGAGGATATACTGTGATGATGGAATTTGGCATAGAAAAATGTCTCATGCTCATGATGAAAAGCGGAAAACGGTAAATAGAACTACTAAATTGGAGAAAGGAAACGTTCAAATACTTTGGAATACTGGAAGCGGATACCATAAAAAAGCGGAGACGTAAGGAAAAATTAAAAAATAATATCTCAGGAGAACGAGAAAACTACTCAAAACAAAACTATATAGCAGAAATCTCATCAAAGTGATAGACACCTAGGCTGTCCCTCTCGTAAGATACTCGGGACCATTCTTAAAGTAGACGGCGAATAACTTCAACAAATGAACCAGAAAACAAGAAAATTAATGACGGCCTGTCATCCAAGAGATGACAGACAAACTATATGTGCCAAAAAAGGAGGAAGATGACTTATCAGAATTGAAGATAGTGTCGACATATCGATAAGACGACTCGAAGATTGCATTAAAAAAAGAGTAAAGAAAGACTGATTACCGTGACCAGAAACAACACAACATAAGGATCACAGAACAACAATATCTAGAAAACAGAAATGGAAACAAAAGCACTTGTATGGACATTTCAAGCGACAAACAAGCGAAATCTTACACGAGAAGACTTGAACATAGCTAAGAAAGGGAAACCTTAAGAGAAAAATTGAATATCTAATAATAGCGCCGAACAATGCCATAAGGACCAACTATGTTAAAGCAAAAATAGACAGGACACAACAAAATACTAAATGAAGGTTATGTGATGATAGAGACGAAACGATCAATCATATAAGTCAATGCAGTTTATAAACGCAAAAAAAGAGTATAAGACTAAATACAACAGGGTGGGGATGGTAATCCACTGAGAGTTGTGCAAAAACTTTTAATTTGATCATATGAAAAAGTGGTATATGCACAACCCGTTCTGGAGAATGAAACGCATAAACTTCTCTTGGATTTGGAGTTACAAACGGATTACCTATTCTCGGCCTGATTACCAGACCTTGTGACAGTCAACAACAACAACAACAACAACAACAAAAAAAAAAAGAAAAGAAAAAAGGAGAACCTGCCGAGTAGTGGACTTTGCTATCCCGGTGGCCCACAGAGTGAAAATAAAAGAAAGCGAAAAGATAGATAAGAACCTAGACCTTGCTAGAGAACAAAAAAAAAAACAAACTATGGAACCTGAAGGTTACGGTGATACCACTTATAGTTGGTGCACTTGGGATAATCCCCAAAGGGTCGATAAAAGGACTTGGAAATAAGAGGACAAGTAAAGACAATCCAAACTACAGCATTATCAAGATTGGCCAAAATGCTGAGAAGAAACCTGTATACTTGAGGAAACTTGCTGTCCATCAACCTCCAGTGGGAAACAATCAGTTAACGCAGGAGTGAAAAACTCTCAAAGGAGTAAAATAATGATAATAATAATAATAGTAGTAGTAGTAGTAGTAGTAGTAGTAGTAGTAGTAGTAGTAGCAGTAAATAGCATTTAATGTTATTTAAAATTAAATTATTACATTAAACTTATTTAAATCAGTGAAGGTATGATCAAAGAATAGAACAAATTGGAAGCTGTCTTTTCCCATCACTCGTACCTTTCATTACTAAATTTTCCTAATTTAACTAAATTAGACAATAAAGAAAATTACAGTTATTTCTTTTTAGTGATGGATTTCTTTTAAGATTTGTTGTTGACGGGACTTTTGCTCATATTTATACAAATAAAATCAAAAATTTAGAAATTAATAATATTAAGCAAATATCTATTAGAATCAAATTTTAAGATCAATATGCAAATTAGCCTTCCCATTCACTCTGTAAACCGCTATTTGGTTGTATGTGTAACGAGTATTTATGTTACTAGTACGTTGGTAAAGCCACAGTATTAATAATGTAAAAGATTTTTCTTCATAATTGACATTTAAATGAAAATAAAATTATGAAGTATATGATGAAAATAACTAAGGGAATTATAACGTTGGTAGTGACGTAGTTTTGGCTACAGACAGACACTTAATATCCATTATAATAAAATTTATGCAATTTCATTCATATGTTACGGAATTTCTATACTGTAAATTCTGGTCAAAAATAAAATCTAATAACATCCACAAATGATAAAATCCTGGTATTTTTGGTTTTGTTTTGTTGAAAATCAATCTTTTATAAAAAAAAAAAATAATAGTGGTGTACTTATTTGTGGGTAGTACTTTTGAATATTAATTTTAATTCAAACTGAATTTCAACTTGAATTAATTTTGACTTTTATATCAAATTTATATTAGAATATAAACTAATCTAAATATTGGAACAGATTTCAAGCAAGCACTTACCCACAAAATATATGCACCAGTTTGTGCCAAGACGGTTCATTATCAACACCATTATGCCTGTGAAAATGAAGACAACTATACATTTTCTATGGTGGCATTTTGGAGGTAAGGGTATAAAGGGTGGGATATCAGGAGAGAAAGTTTGGAAGGTAGATGCGTTGTTAGTAATTTTTCTTTAGAAAAAAATCATCATTAGTGTATAAATATCATTTTTATCTTCACCTATGACCAACAGACAAAGCAACAACAAACTCGAAAATGGCTTATAGTGAAGTCATGCGGAAAGTACCTGTTCCTGCTAGATGACTGAGACCTTTGTGCCAGATAAAGTAAAATTTACTTAATAACTATTATAGGCATGTCCAAAGTTAAGTTGCAATGAGCCTGTTCAATACTACTATGGTAACCATTTAACAGGTATTGTAAGCAACTTAAGGCTTGTGCACCAGATTATGTTGCATATTGACCTTTGAGAGAGCCGGATGTTTCAGCTTTGTAAACAATGTAATTGTAGGACGCCCCAGTGTAAATAAGCGGAAGCACTTCACGTGGGTAACAACCGGAATACGTTGACGTTATGAAATTATATATATATGACCCACAGCAGATTCAGGGAGTCTTGCAGGGGTCAATCTTCAATATGGAGTCTTGGGTCTAGATACGGTTAGTCACACAGACTTGCCGCCAGGCTCCCGGTGAGACAATGGTTCGCAGTGGCCTCTGGTCGGGAAGCAGAAGAAGCAAAGATGTAAGGCTCTGAAGATAACACAGCGTGGTATAGTTAAGACAAGAAGTCAATATGGCAGTCTGTCTTCTTTTCCCTACGTCTTCCCGTCTCTCTCATACATACGCCAGCTACGACCCCTTTCGAGAAATAAAGTTTGAGTTATATTTTTATAAAGAAAAGTGTTATGTTCATTCCTTCATTATGGTTTCTTCCTTCATTATGAAATACAACAATTAAACAAAACTGATTAACTGATTGATTTCAATGGTATGTCAACCCATCTAGGGTTATTTTATAGCTCAAGGTAAAAGAATTGTGTTAATTGTACGTTCACGTCTATATTTTGTATAGTTGTTTCTTAAGGTTTTTCTTGCACACGGCCTTATCGAATACAAATAAATTCTAAACAGATAGGACTCCAGTAAAAACCACTCTAAGTCAGATTGAACCAGGGAATAATGGCAATGAAGAGATTACTTTAAACTCTAGAACTAGAACCTCACTATCAGGTACTATTTAGTGTCATAGCTAGGACACCTCTTTGGGAAGATAGCCTGTATATTTCAAGCCTCACCAACAGGGCGATAAACAAAGCTGAGTAATTATATCAGAAAGTAAATAAAGTGACCTGGGCCTTTATGAGATGTGTTTTAAAATTCGAAGTGACATTACGTTAGCTGTATTTGAGAGTGACGTTATATAAAAGGATAAAATGTTTCTGATTTTTTATTATAGAAAGTAGAGGTCGAATTGTACTTAGGTAAATAGGACATTCATTGCAAAAGTCAATTGTGAAAATTATTCCTTTGTAGCAGAAAGAACTTGGTATGTTTGGTGTGTAAATTATTTTGACCGTTGGTCTCGTCATATAATTTCACCTAATGGGGATGACGAATCCCATTCGGCCCGGATGACTTTCCCGGGCTTATCGAATTCGGTGAAAGCCCGCCAAACTATCTCTTCCTCAGCAACATCCAGACAGGACAGACGAATTTCTGTCCGCTCCTTTACCAGCAGCAGCTCACTACCATGAGGAGAGCCATCTGATTCATGGACTCTTGGGTCTACACTTCGAGACCCAGTGGTTCCCAGTTGAAAATGAATTAGACGAATTAATTCCGCCTCTGACAATTCAGCAGCTTCATTCCTGGACAACCTTTAAGGAGACAGCGATTACTTCTCTCCCACGGCAACCAGGACAACACATTTACGGCTGAATATGCACTCCTGTTCTAAAATCTTCAACTCAATACTTGCTATGTCTACAGCGATGAACATATTCCGCTCCGACATTTAGCTACTGTGATTCTTTCTCAACTCAATAACTATTTTCTTGCTTCTTACGAGACTTGCAGCACAAAGGTGTAGCAGAAAGAATTTCGTATTTTTGTTTAGTGCGTTAATTCATTTGACCGTTAGGGTCGACTCATATTTTCACCCAATCAGGATGACTTATCCTATTCGGCCCGGACCATCTTTCTGGGCAGCACTAAATTGGAGAAAGCCGCCAAACACCTTCTCTTCCTCAGAACTTCTTCGTTCAGGACAGACGTAATGACTGTCCGCTCTCTTGAATGGCAGTAGCAGCACCACCATGAGGAAAGCCATCTAATTTATGGACCCCTTGCGTCTATTCTCTTAGACCAAGAGTTCCCAGTTGAATATGAATTAGATGAATTCAATACGCCACACACAGGAACAACTTTTAGTCGCCTCCAGTATTGACTATGTCGACTGCGATGCAAAATTCCGCTCTGAAATCCAGCTACTTCATCTCTGGGCAACATTTTCTGGAGACATTCATTCTTCTCCCCGAAACAACCAGAACCACAAACTCATGGGTGACAACAACGTCCCTGCCCTCAACCAGCAAACACGACTTTTGCTACACTTATGGCGACATATCTCACTCACACATTCAACAATGCCTTAACCTAACGATGCACATCTTCGCTCAGACATTTATCTGCTAAAATGCTTTCTCAACTCTATAACAACTTTCCTTCCTTACTTCTTTCCTTCCTACGAGACTTGCAGCATACCAGCGTAAACCCTTTATTCCATGTTGCCATTAAAACCTTCAAATAAAACCTTATGGCATCTTCGTTTTCTCTCTCTCATTTATTTACCTTTAAAACTTAGCAAGGAAATAAACAACGTAACCAACACACACAACAGTATATTCCTTCGCTAAAAAGGTACCCTTTATTCTGGCTGCCATCAAACCTTCTTGAAAACCTTTCGATATCTCGTTCCGATTCATTTATTTTCCTTTAAATATAACGTGAAGGTAACTCGTCCAACATTTCCGTTATACCTTTATCAAATCTGAGATAAAATTCTCGATTAAATCTATCTATCTGTCTCCCGCAGATGTTGTGCTGTGGCGACTAAATTCACCAGCGCTACTTAAGCTATTAACAATGGCACTTAATTCAGGCAAAAAAAAAAAAATTATAATTGGTAAGGGAAACTCATTTGAACATCTCAGAAAATAAATACCCTAATTATTTGTGTTTAACACACACTCATATATAATACGTACAGTTAACTTTGGACCTGTAAATTCCTGAAAAAATTTCTCAAGTATATTGATATTTTAGAATTTGTTGCGACTTAATTAAACCGAATTTAGCTTTTTTCTTCTTTTTATCAGTTCGTACTAACTAAAAATAAGAATTCATATAGTTTGCATTATATCTTAAAAAACACAAAATTTACATAGTATTTTAAGCAAGCATACAGAAATGTTCACATAAAAATGCAATAAGTTTGCGGCGAAAATAAACTCACATTAAAAGAAGCAAAATAATAAACGTATATTCCAACAGGTATTTATCTGTATTGGTGTAAAACATTAATATGAACTATGTGAAGATACGGGATGTAGACCAGAAGACCTGCCGGAGGCGATGAACGATAGGGAAAATTGGCGAGAGGGTCAGGGATATCCGTGCGGGCGGCACGACATGATGATGATGATGATATATTTCTCGTGTATAGTATACACCCTAACTTTTGAGCTAAAAAATCTTTTAAAATAGCGTGTCTTATACACATATAATTATGGTACTATAGGTTTTTGTATTTTTAGGAGTTTTGGGAACCCTCATCAATATTTCCTGATGATAATATCAAAAATAGGCAATGCCCATTTTTTTTTAGAATAAATCAGGTTACTGATTTTTAGCTATAGTAAAAAAAGCCAACGGTGAAAATTATCCTTTTATATATTATTGAACACACCAGAGATTAAATTCTTGATGAAAAATTTCTTATATATTAAATGAATAAAATATAACATTATCGCAGCGTATCGGCTAAAATCCCCGTTGAAAAGACGCAGTGTCATTCTGCAGACCATCTCAAAGATGACTTCTAAAAGCAGAATAAAACATGTGGCATTTGTAAGGAGCTCTCATCAGTATAATGAAATATTTTATTATTACTCATATCTAAAAGAGAGACTTCCTGTCTTTGACAACTCAGAATTTTTGCTACGCTCACGCGCAGTAAACCATCCAATAAACTTACTCTCCCTTCTACATAAACTCAGCAGTCACTTACCAAGGTAGCATTCGGCTGCTAGTCGGTGAAGGGCGATTGATACGGATGCCGGGGAAGCCTAACATTCGTGTCACGTGGCTAAGACCGACAATTCTTAGGCTTCAAGGGGCTGTCCTCCCAGGCTCTCATCTGCTTCAATGGTTTATCGCCTGGCCCTTGAGGCACTTTTAAGGGGAATGCTGACGAGACCCAAAGCATTTTTGGAGCCACCGGACGTGTCTAGGCTACGGCCCTGCGCCTGGCTTCCATGTTAAAAAGGTCTTGTGCCTCACTTTGGCATGGTGAGATGTCAAACAAATAGCCATTCGGTTGCAAGGCAGCTGTGGGGCGAGAGAAATATACGTACCTCTCTCTGTTCATAGCACACCGACCAAAGCCTAATCAGCATCAGTTTAGCTTCCAACCCAGTAGCAGGTGTCTTAACTCCAGCCAGCAGACGGTGCAGGACCCCACTAATCACCGCAGCTTACTTAAACTGTTCTTATTGGAACTAAAATACGAAAGTCCTCATCAGCTCTTTTAAGAGCTATTTCCTATTTTAGAAAGTCTCCTGAGGATCACCACTGCTCCTCTCACTTACACCCCTTTGCAGATACCACGGGACGACGACGTAGTAGCTTGTGAGATCCGCAGCAGACCAGGTTCTCTAGCAGCAGACCTATAGACCATTTCCTGCATCACCAAATCAGTTTGCCGCGACCTGCCGATAAACATAAACATATCAAGTTACACGCCCGCTTTAGGACAATTATATCCGAGTACGACCGGAACTGACGAAGCCCTTTTCTTTCTAACGACCTTGACATCTCGTTATAGCTAAAAGAAAAGGATGAATTAAAATTAATAACATTTACAAAGCACTTCGGCCAAAAATAACCTGATAAGACTGGAACTAATAGTCGTCGCCAGCCTATAGCAGGTTAGAAAAATACTTTACGGCTACACTCATTTTATATAGGGGAATTCCATATTCACGCGGCTGAGCTGTGTGTCACAGCACTTTCGTGATATCAACAGGCCCTTTTCAACGCTCGTTGGCAAGCCCCCGGCGAGGAGCGCCCCGGGGCCTGTTCTGGACTTCGGTCCGGAGCGTGGCCCTGGAAAAGGAACAATGGCAGACTTGGTGCCTTTAATTAGGCACCTAGTTTCGACTAGGCTACCTTCGGGTGGGCGAGCTGCATTTTTGTCTCCTTTGTCCCCCTTGGACGGCACTAGACCAAGCGTCTAGTTTAAGCCGTTAACTGGCATACGTGCCCGGACCCACATTTGGGTTCGTGAAACTGCTTGCCTCATCAGGCTCACATTGCACTAAGTGAGCCGGTGAGCAGCACAGACAAGCAGGGTTCGAGTCTCGGCTCGTTCCCGACCTTCCCCTCCCCTTTATCCCCACTTTAATCGGCCTCGGGCTTTTGACCTTGTGTCAAGTCGTGTCTGGTGGGAGGCAGCGACAAATACATGGCACGCTCCCGGCGAAGCTCTTTAAGGAGGAATCCTGCATTCTGTGCGATCGCATTCA
The DNA here is from genome assembly GCA_963585895.1 of Sepioteuthis lessoniana. NCBI lineage: Eukaryota > Metazoa > Mollusca > Cephalopoda > Myopsida > Loliginidae > Sepioteuthis > Sepioteuthis lessoniana. Next base: position 102,150 of record CAUZXS010002432.1, on the reverse strand, counting down.
CCTTACCTTCCAGCGTTGATCCCACTTCTCGTGGTAGATCTGCTTTTCTTCCATCTACATAGGTATGCACAAAGGTCCTTTTTAGGACCATAAGAGGTCTCTGTCTGCGGGTCAGAGCATCTCTGGCAGTCAGTAATGACCAGTCGAAGTAGACGGCCAGGCGGCAAACACGAAGACGGATTCTAAGACCAACCGGTCTTAACTCTCACTCGGTTCCGACAGTCCGATAAGCTGCGCTGCGCTAATGGCACGGTCCAGCCTTTAGCTACTCTTTCGCTATCTGCGCAGCGCTAAGATAACGCCCATCTTAGCCTCGGCCTTCTGGCCTGTCCGCTCGTCCGCACGGCTTTGACCCGACAAAGCCTTCGTTCCTGTCCGCTCGTCCGCACGGCTTTGACCCGACAAAGCCTTCGTTCCCGTTCGCTCGTCCGCACGGCTTTGACCCGACAAAGCCTTCGTTCCCGTCCGATCGTCCGCACGGCTTTGACACGACAAAGCCTTCGCTCTCGTCCGCACGGCTTTGACACGACAAAGCCTTCACTCCCGTCCGATACGTCCGCACGGCTAGGGGGCCCAGCAAGGCCCTAGCCTTTCCTCGACCTCAACGCTCTTGCAAGGTACAACGCAGTCCACGTAACGACTCGCTGTTACGGACTGTTCTACCACTGCGACACCTGACTCACGTACGACCCGCCGTACGAGTCAGCAACCGGATCGATACACCCTTGGTTAACCACAACATACCGTCATAACCGGGGATATCGATCTACCAACCTCGACCGACCTCAGCTGCTCGCGACGACTGTCCAGCTGTACCCAACGACTCGACCGACCTCAGCTGCGCGCGACGACTGTCCAGCTGAACTCAACGACTCGACCGACCTCAGCTTACCAGCATCAAACATCTAGCTCAACTCAACGACTCGACCTACGCCAGCGACCCTCGTCGAACGCCCAGCTGCGAACATCTACAACGCGACTATACCAGCTAACGACATAACCCATTCTAGCTGAAGACTACATACAACCGCCACGAACATTTACATACACGCTTGTAAATACGACAAATAAATTGTCACTTGTTATTATTGTTATCTCGCCTTTGTTCCTTCCTATTGTTTTGGCTGTTCTCATTCACATAATTCATTTGCAGGGTCGACATACTTATCGGCTCCGCAACAAGTTCTTGCATTTCCAAACCTGCGGTAAATGAGTTCCTACATCTCAGTACGCTGATACCTCCAGACAAGTAATAGTATCTACTCTGAAAGCAGACCAGTCACGAACGGCAACTCAGACTGCATCTTGGTCCACGAGCAGACCAACTATTATTTCCTTGTTATCGATTCGTCAAATAAAAGCTTGGCACTTCGAATTAAATTCTTGTCTTAATACTTTCATCTTCGATTTATAAGCTATGTTTATTGTTATTGTTTTCGCACACTGTTAGTGTTGCAGGGGTCGATAAATGCATCAATCCCACAAACTTTTCTAAATAAAGTGATTGACAACAAACTAGGTAATGATGACAAAGACAAGAATTTGTATGAGTAGGTTTATAGATTTATTCGGATGACCGTTAAGATCAAGATCATCTTTAAGCGGTATAAGAAGCTGGTAAAAACCACCAAACTTTCTAGAGGCAAAAAAGTGGAAGCAAGTTCTAATCTCACCAAGAACTTAGTCTTTATGGTTGTTTCTGATACACACTGTTCCTTCTCTTTAGAGATAACAACCCGAATGAATAGTGAATAGAAAAAAGCAAACTTAGAACGAAGAAAAATATATTTTAAAAAATAAATGATATTGAAAAATTATTGATTGTGCCAAGTTGGTCTGCTTACCATTTTTAAAAGCTTTTGTTACGAAGAAAAAAAGTTCCAATAATCTGATTGAATGGGTCTGCTCGTGCTAGGTCAGTTTTATTTGGATGATGGGATAAAATATCTCCATTTTATGATTTGATCTCTCCCTATGGGCTTATTTTACTGGGTGCGAACTAATATTATCATTCAGAAAATTGACACACTTTCTTTTGATCAAATGTTAATTTTCTCTCTTATTCTTGATAAGAAAGATTTTATTCTGACCCTTTTTGCTATATTCTAAGATCTCATAATAGCTGAAATCTCATATTTCAAATTTCCTAGGTCACTGCCCTAATCTACTACACATGCTTGATTGTCGTCTTCGCTTCAAAAGTGGATGCGCTCAACTTTCTTTTGTAACTTAATTTTTGTACATTTACGAGGTATAATTAAAAAGTATTGAGACTGGAATTTTAAATATTTTTTGTTTCAATATTTAAAAGAAATGGGTGTTCAGTTAAGAAACTTATAATATAATAAAGTGACAGTCTCAGTCAGTCAGTACCAATTTAATAAAATAAATAAATAAATTGATAAAAAAAAAAAAATTATAAAATAACAATGATAAATTATGAAGACTTTCGGAAAAGCAGTTTTTGTCAAAACATAGAATTATGCAAGTGTAACACTCATTATACTCATTAGATCTAGTTCCGTGTAGCTTTTTCTTGTTTCATAAACCGAAAATTCATCTCAAGAAAAAGAGAGGACTTTAAAAGAAATACAATGACGCAGTTTCATATCTTGGCAGGTTCTTTAGGAGTTATGCGAGCAAAATTATATTATAGAAGCCTAAGGAGAGTGGGTATCATCAGTGAAGAAAAATAAGGGAAGAACAACTATGGTGATAAATTTGATTATTGTTTAATAGATGTTTTGATTTATTTTTAAAATGTTTGATTTTTCAAAACGTATGGATGCCACAATGCGTAATTAATACCAAGATGCATTCCAGTAATTCTGTTGTATAGCCACATACATATACAAATATAAGCGGAAACATAGTCAACAATAATGACGACTTCAATGAACGAACGAACACACTTCTTTATAAAAATATATCTCTCACACTTTATTCTCGAAAGGGTTGATGTTGGTTGTGTGTGAGAGGTGAGTTGGAGACGGGGACAGACTGCTACATATTGACCCAAATTCTTCTGACCATAGCAGCACTTCTTTCTCATCTTGGCCGGGGTTGCTCAACCGTGGGTCACTGAGGGCCCAAAGCCCTCAGTCTGCCGCTGGCTCTCACTTCAACATCTTGTCCCCAACTGACTCCAACTCCAACTGACTCAAGCTGTCTGTGCCTGGTTATATTTTTGTTTGACATCCACCTGCTTCCGCTGTTCTTCCGCTTATTTACACATGTGCATCTCTTGATTTACGGCTCGGTCGAGGGTCAGTATGTTACAATTGTAATGCAGTAAATCAAATTTTGACCAAAAATAGAAACCAAGCAAAAGTGGCGCATCGTAAAGATCATCTTCTTTGATCAAATTTGGAACTAAATATTTTGAAACTTACTGCTGGTCATCAAGAATCACTTTAATACCTCCTTCCTATCACTAAAAAAGGATTAAATTCGAAAACAGTTTTGTTTTGTAAGAATATTTTCAGATTATTTTTTTCAAAAAATACTCTGTAAATGAATAAATACAGAACATTTTATTGGTTGGTCGGTTGTTTTTTTATGACATGTTAACCTTCGTTAAGTTATTTAGTACTGAAGGCAGTCTTTTAATTTTCTTTTGAAAAAAATATGTATAACAATCATTTATAAACAAATTATAGTATAACAGGAGAGCAGATGATATTACCATTTATACAAAAATGGCAGTTGGGGTTGTTGAGTTCTGTTGCCTCTTGTTATATTAAATGGAAGAACAAATGAGTCGACGAAGATATTAATAGTTTTCAATTTGGAAGTTTTATTAACAGCTTGAAACAAAAGGAACCCTTGTGCTGTAAGTCGCAGGAAGAGGAAAAACGGTTGTAAATGATAGAGTCGGTATTAAGAGGCTGTCGTCATGACAGGAATTAAAATGCTGGAGTCCAAGCAGGAGTTGAAATACTGTCGTCAGGACAGGGATTAAGATTCTGAAGTTAAAGCAGGAGTTGAAAATATCCAATTTGTTTCTCCGAGGATCCGTTGGTTTAGAAGGAAAGATGAATGATGAAAGAATGATTTCCCTGACACCAACGATCCATAAATTGGATGAGGTCTCCTCATGGTGTTTAGCAGACTGCTCGAAATATGTGAGAGAGAGTCAGTGAAGATGAGCCAGTGAAGAAGAGTGGATGTGGTCTCTTATGTTGGCTGGTCCTTCCTGCTGCTCGGAAGTGAAGAGAGAGAAAGACAAGACAGGTCTGTCCTGCTCGATAGGCCTGCGTGTTCGAGAGGGTGAAAGAATGTTTTTATAGTTGTCCGGGGAAGTGACCCGGGAAGAATGGCATGAAATATTCTCATTAGTCGAAAATGAGTACGGGACCAAAGCAGTCAAAATATTCCTACGCCAGACAATAATTTGAAGTTCTTTCTGCTACAATAGTTTTAAGTCACTATTCTTAATAAAAAGACATAACTCACAGTTGACATAACTTACAGTTATAGGGTTTCAAATATTCCTATCTAATATTAATAATTCTTAGACAGGTATTTTTCATCTAAAGATGGAACCCTTTACAAGCACTACATCTTTGGGTCATAGTTGACCTAGTAAAAAAAAATTATGGATAAAATTTGCAATATAAAGGAATTTTGAGGGAATAAAATAAAATTTTTAAAAAATTGATATGAATTGAGTGACTCTAAAGCAAAGTTTAGTATTTAACAGGGTAATGTGTTTAGGGGGCTTTAGTGTGCAATATCATACGGTAAGTTCAAACAGTAAGTTTAAACAGTAAGTTCCGTAGCTTTCTAGTTCGGATACTGATTCGAAAAGATAACACAGACAATAAAGCTTTTAAAAAGGAATTTTATACAAAAGAAACAAGAAAGAAAGGGATAGAAAAGATAAAGTGTTGCAAATCTTAGTGCAATTTGATGAAACTTATCTGAGAAATTGTCCGAGAAACAAAGTTTTTTGAATTTGAGTAATTTTCTTTTGTTGGTCGAAATGTTTCAGAGTTCATCAAATTGCGAGTCTTCTTTAAAGTTCATTTCAGCAGAATTGTAGGTTGAATTTTCTTTCAATTGTTTAACTTGGTATAATTTCAATTGTCGACTTTCGTTTAATTTTATTTTATTTCTTGGGAAGCTCCATTCAAGAAGCGAGTAACGAAACCCTTCTGGTGGCTTAAGGTTGCGTGCCTTCAGTTCGGTCCCCGAATTCGTACAGAGGGTCTGAATAGCAGTTCTCGACAAAAAGAGGAAGTATCTTTTTGGTGCCGTATTGTCTGGGATTCCTTCTCCCTTTTCCACTCTTTCAAAATCAAGGGCTGCACATGGTCGGCTTGATTTTTTTCTTAGAAATAATTTTTTATACTAGGAGTAACGGCAATGAAAAAATAACTTCACAGTCCCGAAAGCTCAAGAAACGGTGTCTCATCGCTAGATGAAGTTTAATGTCATGGCTGTTTGCAATTTTAATTATTCTTATTTTAATCAAATCATTAAATAATGTGCTATCATATTCATTCCTTTTTTCCACATTAATAACAGTATAACTTTATAAGTAAAATAATAAAATTGTTTACATTTATTTTAGTTCACTTTTCATAGTTATCCTTCTTTTAACAGGACTCTTTACGAGCTGAGATCAACTTCAACTAATTGTACCTCTTTCGGGCAGACAAAATGGCTACCTGACGGCTAACATGTAGATTCAGTGCTTGTAGATGTAATGTTTTCTTATGTTGAATAAAGCTGCTACACGCTTTCTTCTATCCACAAGCCAACAGTCTACGTATCGATGAAGTCTTACAAGAATTGCAAAAGCTTTCCCGTTTTGATAAACAACTACACCCACCTTGGCATTAATTGATTCGGCTAGTTCTGGTAGCTACATGGACTATAAATCAGCACAGAGACTTAAACTAAAAATTAAGCCTAGTGCATGTTATATTGTGTTAGCCATGTCTTCTAAATGTATGTATGTCATATAAACATTAGCCTAAATAACAGAATGTATCAAAATACCCTGCTAGAACTAATTGAGAAACTTTGTGGAGAGATACTTCTTGTATTAGAATTTGGAGAGAATAAAATATGCAATATAAAGAATTTAGAGTAAAATTTAATTTGTAGGAATGATACAGCCAAATTTAGTATTTAAACTGGTTAATGTTTTTAAGGGGCTTTAGCGTGTAAGTTCAAACGGTAAGTTCCGCAGCTTTCTAGTTCGGATACTGATTCGAAAAGATAACACAGACAATAAAGTTTTTAAAAAGAAATTTTATGCCAGAAACAAGAAAGAAAGGAATAGATTTGATAAAGTGTTGCAAATTTTGCAGGAGCTTATCTGAGAGAGTGTCCGGGAAACAAAGTTTTTTGAATTTGAGTATTTTTCTTTTTTTTTTTTTAGTTTTGTCGAAATGTTTCAGTTTTCATTAAATTTCGAGTCTTCGTTAAAGTTATCTTTTCAGCAGAATTCTCAGGTTCTTTCAGTTGTTTAACATGGTATAATTTCAGTAGTCCACTTTCGTCCAATTTTACTATTATTTCTTGGGCAGCTTCTTGCCTGTTTGAAATACTTATCTGCTGTTCAAGAAGCGAGTGACGACATCCTTCTGCTGGCTATTTTTCGTGTCTTTACAGTTTGGTTCCCGAATTCGTATTGAGGGTCCTAATAGTCATCATCATCATCATGTCGTGCCGTAGGCACGGATATCCCTAACCCTCTCTCGCCACTTTTTCCTATTGTTCATCGCCTCCGGCAGGTCTTCAGGGCCACACCCTGTATTCTCACATAGCTGCTGGATGTATTTTCGTGCTGGTCGTCCTGCTTTTGCCAGGCAATATGTGGGGGTCCATAGGAGTACATCCCTTATGAGCTCGTCCCTGTTTCTCCAGCAGTGACCTGCATGTCTGGTTCGTCTAACTTGGATAGTTTTCGTGACGGGAGGCAGGTGGCCGTATAGTTGGTGCATTGTGGGGTGTTGCCGCCAGGACTTGTTCAATATTGCTCGCAGCATTCTTGTGTAATTGCCGTCTAGCTTCTTCTCCAGCCGTTTTGTTAGCGTCCAAGTAGTGCATCCATACAGCAGTATCGATACAACCGCTGCCTTGAAGAAACTGCGTTTCATTTTATCGGTTAGATCTGATTTCCATATAATCGATAGCCTATCAATAGCTGTCCATGCCTTCGTTAGCCGCGTGTCGATGTTCTTTTCTGTTGATGATACGTTGCTTCCTAGGTAGACGAATTTGTCTACTAGTTTAAGAGGGGTTCCATCTAGTGTGCTGATCTCGCCTGTTTGATTATAGCACATATATTCCGTTTTGTATGCATTGACATGGAGGCCAATGCCTGTGGCGGCTCAGTCCTAATAGTAGTTCTCGACAAATAGTGGGAGGTAGCTTTTTAGTGCCGTATTGTCTGAGATTACTTCTCCCTTCTCCACTCTGGCCAAATCAAGAGCCCACGTGGTCGGTTTGATTTTTTTCTTAGAAATAAATTTCTATACTTGGCCTCGATTTTCAAAAACAGTATACAGTTGTTACCTTTTTACACAACAGAATTGAACCTGAGTTGAAAGTAAATGAACTGAAAGCCAACGTTTGTAGCTTAACTGCATCTAATTTACTGCTTCCCCAGTTGTTTGCAAGCTTAAAACCCCATGTACGATCGATTATAACAAAACCTTGTACGTATAGCGAGACTACCCAGAAAGTTGAACACTTGTGAGCTGAAGGAATTTTTGAACTAAGCTCATCTCCTTGGTGAGCACAAGTAGTTATCATGAAAGATGAGTTTTACCATATAAAACGCATGAGTGTAGATTATTCCATCACTGTCAACATATATACAGAACTGGATATCTACCAATTACCAAAAATCAAAACCTTCCCAAATAAACTCGCAAGCTAGGTCTTCTCTATTTTTTTACCAAAAGAGTTTTTTATTACAAGTCATTTCCTGCTTTTGAAGCAATCGGACGTCTATACCAATTAATCCGAATACCGTTTGGGGTAACCGAGTTGCAACATTCCACCGAGCCATTGATAAATTTGTTGACGAAGAAAACCTCTTCAACACATATCTGTACCTTTACAATCTCACCATTACTGGGAGAGATCAAGCAGAACGCGATAAATGTGTAAAAATTATTTCTGGAAGCTGCTCAGCGCTGACAACTCACACTCGATGAATCTAAATCAACTCTTCTAATTAGTTATTTGTACTTGACAACGATATTGGTAATAGATTAGTTTAGCCAGATAAACCCAGACTACAGCCAGTTCTAGACCAAGAAATACTCTCTAAAAAAAGGCAAAGCATTTTCACTGAATACTGGAGCATGTGAAGCATTCATCACTTTAAAATAACAGCTTATGAAGGCTGCACTTCACTGCCCTGGTAATACCAAGCCATGCGTAAAAGAATACGATGCTTTAGATGTTGCCATATCAGCTACTCTAAATCAGTCTGCGAGACCCATTGCATTCATATTGTGAACCCTGAATCACCATGAAGCTTAGTATCCAGCAATTGAAAAAGAACCTACAGAATCAAAGCCGTACAGAAATGTTCTTTTTTCTGTCTGACCAATATTTTATTATCGTAACGGATCAAAGATCCGAGGCTTTTATGATAGACAATCGTAATGATCAAAGAATAAACGATAAGATCCAAGATTAACGATTCGAACTGGCAAATTTCGACTACGATATTCGCTATCGCCCCGGGCGCTCTATCTTCACTGACACCTTCAGTCGTGCCTACACTAGTGCTACCTTTGCTCTATTCCTCAAGAAACTCCATGACTTGTGCCACCCAGGAGTTACTCGGTTCTTCCATTATGTATATACTAAAAATATGCCCTTTTCAACATGTGCTGAACTGAAACCACTGTTCACTATCTATCTCAAGGTAAACTTATCAAGGCTGCCCGGCCACTAGAGCTCTTGAATGTGGATCTCAAGGAATCATTACCACCAAATACACATAGTAAATAATTGTTTGTTGCGATTTATGAATTTTTGCGTTTTCCATTCACAATTCCGTGTAAAGATAGCTATTCGAGGATAATTATTCGGCCAGTCCCTTTACGCTAGTTTGTGAGATACTCAAAGAATTTAGTTCAGGAATTGGACGCAAATACCACCTATGCACACATAAGATATGGTGATGGCCGTGAGTCGACTGTGTCCTTACATGACCTTGTACCTTGTCGTTGCAGACACTGGAGTGCGAGTACTGCAGGGCAGATATAACAACTAAAATGGATCCTCGGAAAGAGATGGATCTTCCAGCAACTGACATTGTACTGTTGGAAGACAGAATAATGCTGATGTACCACCTGCATCTTCTGAGGAAGCCAATCTTAATGCACCCAGCTCAGAGGAACCGCCACTTTGTCATTCCAAGAGAGAAAGTCGTGCACAGCAACGATATTAATGGTAAATTTACTTGGTTTAGGATGAATATTATAGTCTACTTCTCATATTTACCCCCCTTTTAACGAAACTCTTTCCTGGCCGAGGTCTACTTCAGCTAGCTTTCTGACAGACAAAAATGGTAACCTGGCAGCTGTTGTAATAGTACTGTAAAGTCTTAAGGGGCTCCTTTTGGTTTTATGCTGTTGTAAGAAACAAACTATTAAGTCAGTAACGATGCTTTGAAATGTACGCACCTATTCGCCTCTCTCTCCAGCTATCGGCGCCCCATACAAGGTATGTAAAGACAATTTTTTATAACATGGTATCTGAAATGGAACTAGCTGTGTTTTATAGGATTTACAGTCCTATATTTTAAAATGGCCATGATGCCACTTGTTACCGAAACAAAGATGGTGGACGTCGGTAAACTAATCAGTCTCGGGAACCTATTGGTCAGGAAAGTCACGTGGTTAGTGCTCACAGCTACATCCACAGCTTTGATTTTGTCCTGCGCATTTGGAGCCGACTGCATGACAAGTATTGCCTGTATATACTCTCGTCTTCCAAGAACTCAGTGTCTCCATTTCGACTCACAGAAATAACACATACCCTCTCTTACATTTGACTTCCAGCAGTCAACCCCACAAAAATGTATACATTCTGCAACCTTTTTCTTCCCTCTTCTGCCTTTTCGGTTAGACTTCTTCCAGCCTGGAACACAGCCTCAGAAATTTCGTCAAACCCCAAAAGAGACAAACAACCAACATGGGAGAAAACACGTTCTTCCAAGGACACGTTGCTATATTTCTATATATCGATACCTTACATGAAATACTTATTCCACATACATTTTATAGTTGACAGGACACTTTCAAAACTTAGTCTTTTAGCATAATATCCGTGTTAGTATATACATACACACACGCACAGAGAGAGAGGAATATTCCGCAGACTCGTGTTAGTTACATACACACACGCGCGCACACACACAGAGGAATATTCAACAGACTATTTTAGAATATTTGTAATATTTCCTTTTTCTTGTATTTCTTGATATATAAATTTATTTTTGTTTGTACTGCTTTGTTTTGAATGTTCTTTTTGTCCGCGTCGTTTCATATCGTAAACTTCATTTGCTTTTCAATAATGAGCCAACATAAATTGTGGGGGGAACAAAATATTTTAGCGGCAGTAAAATTGTTATTTTTAGCGAGTGATTATTATTGTTTTGTTTTGTTTTTTTTTGCGGGGGGGGGGGCAGGATGAGTTGTAACGTGTTTGTGTGTGTTTACGTTGACTTGTTTCCTCGCTAAGTTTGTAAGGTCCCTCGCTAATTGTTGTTAGGTATATAAAGGAGAAGGTTCAAGATGTCGAAGTCGAAATGTGTTTTTAAGAATAGTTTTTATTTGCAGCATGGAAAATGTAGTTTGCGTTTGTGCTGCAAGTCTCGTAGTGAGTAAGGAGACGAAATGGAGTTATGAGAAAGTTGAGAAGGCAGTGCATATCGTCGGGCGTGCGAGGGATTGTGTTCGCCGTAATTTAGCGAAAGTCTTGTTTGCCGTTGGAGGAAATAAACTTTGGAGTCACCGTGAGTTTTGTGCGTCAGGTGGATTTGGGGGAGAGGCGTGCGTTGTCTCCATTAAAGTGGCCCAGAGGTGAATTGAGAGCTATGTGCTGAGAGCGGAATAAGCCATCGCATCGACATAGCCAATTTTGGGGGTGACATTAAGTTGTTCCTGTGGTGGCGTATTGAATGTAAGTAAGTAAAGTTAGCGACCATAGTCGAGGGTGACCCGAAGGCTCCCTTTTCGATAGCTACTACACCAAGGTGTAGGGGAGGGCGCTACTCCATTCCCAGGATTGCTCCACTTTACCCTTGAACCGTACCTTATAATGCTGAGTGTTAAGCAAGGTGGTATCAAGTACCATTTTTAAAGTCTTTGGTATGACTCGACCTGGGATTGAACCCAGGTCTCCCGGGCCATTGGCGAACACTCTAACCGCTGGGCCAAATTCATATTCAACTGGGATTCCTTGGTCTGAGTGAAAGACGCAAGGAATCCATAAATTAGATAGGTCCCCTCATGTGTCCATGCTGCTGCTGCTATTGAAGAACGGCTAGTGGGACGTCTGCACTGGACGGCGTTGTTCAGCCAAAGAGACTGTGTTTGGCAGCTTACCCAATTTCTGCTGCCCGGGAAAGAGATCCGGGATGAATAGGATTGGTCATCCTGAACTCGGAAATGCCGAATAAATTCGAGGAGAAATTAAGCCAGTTGTCTATTTCAGAGAGAGAGGACTTAGAGAATTTAATAAAAAAATACCCAGATATATTTCTCTAACACCCTACGAAAATGTAGTAGCAGAATATTCCCTCATAGTTGTTGAGAGAAAGAGAGAGAGAGAGAAACTAAAGGAAATGAGGAATTCTCGTCCCCAATGTTGAAATATGAGATAGACGAGAAAGAGGCTCGTCAACAAGTGACGAATAGGGGAAAGAGAGAAAAGAAAAGGAAGTTTTCTCCCCAGAGCTTGATAATTAAGCTTATAAAGTCGTCAAAAGTGACGAAGAAAGAAAGAAAGAAAAAAAAAGGATTTACCTCCTCAAGGTTTGAAATATGATACGGCCAAAAGCCGAGAGAGGAAAAGAAAGAAAGGAAAACAAGATTAAAGAAAAAGAAAAGAGAGAGAGAGAAAGAAAGAGAAGAGAAATTGTTTTCCCCTATAGTGAAAATTAGGAAGGACAAAAAAAAATGAAAAGGAAAGAATTCGTCTAAGCGTGAAGAAGAAAGGGGATGAAAGAAAAGTAAAGTGAGAAAAAAAAAAGTGAAAGAAAAGGAGAAAGAACAGTGAATTGAATTGCCTTTTTTTTCTATGGTATTTCTATTCATCCCCTTCCTTCTCTTAAGTGGGAGGTGTCACGTGATAGCTCACGAAGACGAAGAGGTAAGAATGATACTATCCCCCCGTTGAACTAACATTATCTAGCAGTCAAAAAGTGACCGTTAGGAGAGAATGTGGGTCACGCAGATGTTCGCACTTAAGTGACCTTGGGTCGCCGGACATCGGAAGGGGAAAGAGATAGAAGCCAAATGATTGGCGGGGACCCCAAACGGAAGTGGGGTTCCCTTCCCCTCAGGGGTAGTAAAGAAGTTTTTGAGCAACGCTCGTGGCAGACGGACGATAGCCATTTTACTCCGGGCTAAAGACAAAAGACTAACTGAGACACGAAGGACTCCAAAATCCTTCAAGCCAGTATTAAAAACAGTACAAAGTCTATTAGCCCGTGAAAGAAGAAAAATTCTCCAGTGGAACCCCGTCAAAAGAATAAGATAAGTAACTTTGGGACATTTTTCCTTTACACCCAAATTTTGTTTACCACTCTCTCTCTCTCTATTTGAAGAAGGATAAAAGCCAAGAAAAGACATTTATATTCATGGACTATCCTATTATATATTTTTGACACTTTGAACGTATATATATAACCGTAGTAAAGAACCTATGTATTTTCATTTTACCATGTGGTCTATGTTATTATTTCATGCTTTCCTTTCAGCTTCTATTCGCCTTACATTATCTTGCTTAGAACTGTCCTATTAATTCCTAAAGTATCACACGGGAAACCGGAGTTGCCGACTACTACAACAACATTAATATTATTACAACTAAGACCTATAGGCCCGTATTCTTCTATTATCTAAGGGAAAGAAGTTTAGCGGCCTGGTGGGTGTGTGATAGTGTGAAATTTTGGACCCCTTTGCCAGCGGTGGCCAGTCTGGCCCTAAATTATTCCCTCACGTAATATGCCAGTTCTTATCTGCCTGAGAAAAGAACTCTGAACAGGACTTATTTCTGTAGGGGATCAAGTGCCAACCTGCCCCGTCTTCACACGTGCGAAAATAAAGTCCCGTTTAGGGATTTTAGTCAATTTCGCGTCACACAAGCAAAGGAATAATCAGAGGTTCAACGGCTACGTGATGAAACAACGTCAATGTGCAAGTAAATGTGAATTCGGTGACTTATATGACTCCTTAATAAAAGACATTTTAATAGTTAGTCTCATAGAATGCCTACACAGGGAACCTGACTTAACACAAAGAAAGTCTATTCAAGCAGATCAGGTGGCCGAAGAAATAAAAAAGGTAAGCGAAGAAACTTGCAAATTCCGACTCTCCAGAAATGAACATTTCATTCATAAAACGTAAACAGAAAAACAGACCAGGAACATATCCACTGATTGACAGCAATGAACAAAACAAAGAATGCAGCAAACAGTTCCTCTTCATCTCCATCAAATTCTATGCTAGTTCTCACCTATGTGGACAATGCCTAGCATAAAACAAGCGATGGCCAAAATGCAACCCCAAAGAACACTTTACCAGTTGTTGTCACTCACGAAAATCACAGCAGCAAATAGAAATATACATTGACTCATTTGACTGAAATCATGATCAATCAAAATTCTTCCTAGCCTCGATCAATGCCAATGATTCCCACCATAAAACATACCTTTCAAACGAACCACCTACATTTCCCATTTACTCATTCAACTCTGTTAGGAAAATTAAACTCTAGACCGCAAATCTCGCTATTAACGGTTCTATAGTTGATTTTAAAATTCAGGGAGTACATTTTTTAAATTGGGGAGTACATTTATCTCAGGTACTTCTAGGTTAAACTTCATTGATGTCCAAAACTGAAGTCACGTTCAGTTACTCTCACTGCCAACAACACTAGCATTCTTGTTCTAGCCAAATACATAGCCTCAGAAACTCTCAAAAATACTGTCTCTCCAATGATATTCACATAGACTCAGTACTTGTCAGGTGTAACATTCTTTATGTTGAATTTCACCACTTGATATATCACCCAAACAAAACTGAAAGACTAACTGCTGATAACATTGTCCAAGGAGATACTGAAAAATTACCAACAAAGAAAGGAAGACTTCTTTAAAAAGTTTATATATTTTTATTTTTTGAAGTATTAAAGAAATTGAGAACTTATATATCAAGTAGGGATTTACTCAACCCCTCTACCTCAAGAAGGATGTGACATAAAGTCAGTTCTATGCACAGTGCAGTTGGTTTGAATTCAAAACTTTTTCTTTCCCTAGACCAGTTGCTGAACCAAAACTAAAGAACGCAATCTGCTTTACTATTCATTCATAGCTAAGGAGAATATAAAGGGGTTCATGCCTTTAACAAGGGCATTAGCATCAAGAGAAATGTAGACAGCCTTGTCCAGAATTTGAACTTGGTTTTCCAAGTCCTTTTCCTATGATGATAACAGTTACACCATGCGCACCTACATCATTTAATTCAGCAAGTATTATATTTGATATTATATTTAATATTACTCATTGTTTGAAACATTTTGAATAAATGATATAAAAATGCCGCAAGAGTAGAGGTATTGCCTTAAACCCTAAACATTTACAGGTCAGGGTGCTAAAAAGCAGCTTGATTCAAATTAACAATGATGAAATGTCTTGTATGTAATACAATTTCACTAAATATAGGATACACGTAATTAGTCTAATTACAAATAGAAGAGTTGCAGTAGGAGGTACCATAAGTTGAAGACCTAGTGTTGAAAAGTTTTGCGTACCAACTGCACCACACTGCTTACTTACACCTCCCTCATACACACTGAAAAACCTGACAGCTGTTTTTGAATAATTTTGATGTCCTTCCCAGAATTAACAATTAGATGCAATTAACTTCATATATCAGCTCTCTTTTTGATAGAAATCAAAGTTCAGAAAGAGCATCAGTTATTTAAAACTCTGTTGTATATACAATGGAAATATCAAATATAAAAAGTGATTTCCTCCCTAAATTTGTCCATATAAACATTGATACTTCTATTTTGGAAAGAGTGAAGAATTCTAGTCAGCATTTCATAATTATCTCTGTTATTATATCAAGAATTTTTGGAGGTATTTGAAGTATAATGGTTGTTAAAAACAAAGAACTCAGACTTTAACACTTTGCATACGGAGACGCTTTTTATTACACCCTTCTTCTTACACTCCCACATAAACCAATATGGCCGTTTGTTTACTTCCGGTCATCGAATAATGCCTTCTCTTCTCAAGAGTATCAGGGGAGATAATTTGCATACTTAACAGTTCTTCCCCCTTTTTCTTTTCTTTTCTGTAAAAGAAAATAGGAAAGTGTAACAACATTAACCCCAGGATCTTAAATGAAGGCATTCCTTTCTTTGTCAAGGGGTGGGCAATTTGTGTGTTAGTTGGTACCCAAGAGATCTCTGCAATTTCTTTTCCTTCAAGCATCTCTCTCTTTTTTTCTTTTACTATTTAAATCTTCTTCACTGTCACTGGAATCAAAATGAAGCCGTGTGGCATTCATATCGTTTAGTAAAGTTGTATTTGCATCTTTGTTGAAGAAAGAAGAATTGGATTTTATTTCTGTAGCCGAAACAATTACATGAGGATTTTTCTTGCAAGTTGAACCTGGACTTTTTCCAACCAATTTCTTCTTTGCAGAATGTTGTGCATGGCAAATAACTTTTGCAACCGAATCCTCTTTATTCCGATTCTCTTTCTCATTCATAGTTTCACTCAGTTTGTCATCAACTTCAGCATCATATTGTCTACAAGAAATAGATCCTTTTCCTGGAGTACAAATTGTTTCTCTTCTATGAACATCAGGAGATAAAAAGTTACATTCTGGAGTTGGTAATGATTTCATCCTATTCTTGCAGATTTTTGCTGATGTAGGATTATTGAAATCAACAAGCTGACTCTTCGCTAATGGCTTTCTGTTTGTACACTTGGCCTTGTTTCTTTCCTTGGGTGCCGGCTTATTCAAAGACTTTTTAGAAATCCCAGAATTTGAACCACTGGTTTCCAACGCCATATTAAAATTTCCAACAATGGGTTTGGGTTCAGTCTTTTTGTAACGAATGCATAGTTCACATGAATTTAGGAGTGTCTGCAAAATTTTTATAAATTCAGGATCTGTCACTCCTGCATTTTTCACTAAGTCACACAATTTCTTACTACTAGGATGACTAAATTGTCTATGTAACTTTGTTGCAATTTTAATTTTTTTTGCCGTATTCTTAGAAGAGGTTTCTTTAATAAAAGGTATGTGTTTGAACTTACGTTTATTTGGTAGAGGTTTGGTAATAGGAATGTAGTAATGTCCAGACGATGTGCAGCTTAATGGAATTTTCTTTTTTAACATTGTAACAGTGTCATCTTCAAAATTGAGGCAAGTTCCAGCCCTTTTTATAGAGTCTTTACTCAGGAGGAGTGGAATGTCAGAGTTCACCACATCAGTGATAATACTGACTTCAATATCAACGATAACACATGGTAGAATCACCTTGTAGAGTGAGTTCAGTTTATTTCCATCACCGAATTTAAAGGTTCTCACTCCTTTTATTTTTACTATTTTTTTCTTTTGTGCATCTGTTAATGTTCCAAGAAAACATTTATACCATTTTGTTCCACAAACGGTACTGGATGCACCACTATCTAGAACCACAGAGCCAAGCGTCTCACCCCAAAAAATGTCTCTGCCGTTCTTACATTTTTGCTGACTCATTAAGACCACGATCGACGTTGATAAATCTTCCTCTATTTCGACGCCATCTTTATTTCTGCTACTATGACCATAAGGACAATCATAAGACCAGTGAAACCTGTAGCCACAATTAAAACATACTGTAATGTTACCTGTTCGGTATCACGGATTTAACTTCGTTTTGTTCGTGGAGCGTGTTTTATTCTTATATCCCTGTCGTCTTCCAGGGCGGTTTATCTTTTCTCGCGAATTATTTAAACGCGAATCACGTCGATAATAATGTCCACAAATATCAAATGTTTTGAAATTTACAATGAATTAGAAATCATCCTTCAATGTAAATAAAAATATATCCTGAAAATATGAAAAAATGGGGGTGAATGAATCTATAACTGTGAAAATAGACATTTTAATGCATTAAATTACATTTTACATTTAGTCAATCAGCACATTTTTACCAACATGGATTTTAATAACCCAATAATTACTACTGACCTTTGGCTCCATAGTCCTGTTTTAAGGATGGGGTGCCAATCATACCTAATCGTTCTCCATTTATATGTAGACTTGGAACAGCATTCTCATGTTTCCTAATAGGTTGTTTGAAAAATAATGACTGATTTTATAATTCAATTAATTCAAAAGTTGGTCATTACTTTCCACACAATTGACTATTTTCATAACTAGTTTGTTCTGTACTTTTCTTTGAGATTTTTCATTTAGAATTCTTGAATAAACCAAATATTTCAAAACAAAAGAGTATATTGTTTTATTTACCCAAACTTAATTATCTAAAGTAACCAGGAAAGGAATGGAGTCCATTTTATTGAGAAAAAAATCCTTGAATTGATGGTGTTTCAATGGCTTCTTCATTAAGGTCACATAAAATGAATCTTTGGAATCAGTGAGCCCAGGAATTGAACAAATGCCAAAATTAAACAGTAAAAATCAGTTTCATCCAATTCGTTATTTGAAAATTTACTTAGAATTTACTTTAGAATCTTCATTTGATGTAAAATAATGATTACAAACCATTTCTTACCATCAAAACTTCTAGTTAGAATATTAAAGATGGCTGCTTAAAGTGATGTCATACAAAGTGCATTAAAATGTTCATCTTAGTTCTGACTTCTATTTTTGAAGGTTATCACATCATTGCTTATGTGTATATATGTATCCCCTATCCCACCAACCTTTTTCTAAATCAACTGCCGGATTCAGCTTTTCCAAAGATCTATAAGACATGGGGAGAAATGGACCTACCCTTCCCTATGACTTCTTGGTAGGAGGTTTTTTTTATAAAGACCAGTAATCTCACTAAGGTCACAGGGCCTAGTCTCCCTTACAATTTACCAATAGTTGGGGGAAATGAGAGAAAAGATAGATTTATATCTTTCCCAAGGGCATTAGTTCAAAGTTAAGCACAAACAGCCAGATCAAAAATTTGAACTTTGGCTTGCCAATTTCAATTTTTTGCAAATAACCATGATGCTATGAGTATATATATATGTGTGTGTGTGTGTGTATGTGTGTGAGTGTATAACACACACACACACACACACACACATATAAATATATATATTGAAAATGGCTTGTAGATCAGCAAAAAGTGTTTGAGATGAACAAATTATTAGACTGTTACTCCAGCCACTTTCTACCAAAAAGATTTTCCCAACCCGTCTACGACCAGCAGAGTATGACACAAGGTCAATTGATAAGTTGAGTAAAGCTCATATAAATTCAGAGTTTTCTTTCTCAACTTGTTGTCTAACCAAGGATGAATAACCCAGTCTGCACTCCTATTTACCCATAGCTGACAGGAGGAAGAACAAATGAATTCATGCCTTTACCAAGAAAATTTGCATGAAGTGAAACACAAACAACGTAGTCCAGAATTTAAACTAGTGTCACTAATTCCATTTCCTGTGGCAATAACTATTACACTGAGATTTCACTTGTATGTACACAATGAAAACTAAATAAAAGCATTGTGAATTTGTTTTAATCAAACATACATCAAAGAAAGATTACTGCCTAAATACACAATCATACATACATATATATATATAAGTGTGTGTGTATGCGTGTGTGTGTGTGTGTAACAGCAACAAGGATTAAAAAGGAATAATTATCCTATTTATTCATTTATTAAAAAGGGTTATTTTTAATTTTTCCGAGAATTTTTCAAATTCAATTTTTGATTATTTCAGTGCATATGAATTGGAATGTTTAAAAATATGTCCTTTTCATTAGAACCATGAATATCCATGTTAATTGACCTTAATAACATTACAAAAAAATCTCCAGTTTTTTGGTACAATAGAGGCCTAAGTTCTTAACACATATTCTAATAAAATGAAAAATTAAAAGCATATTTAAATGTGGAAGGAAATGATTATTAAGAATGGAAGTTTGTATCAAATATAAATACTTCAATGTTTTTTTTGGTTTTTTTGTACAATATATTTTGAGAAATTTATTTGAATATTGCATGCTTAAGTATAAATTAGCATTTTTGCAACTTTGCAATATCAGCTAGTATATATGTCTATAGATATATTGTCATCTCCATCTTTCCATTCCATAAAATCATTGTTCAGTTCTCAAAAACTATCTATTATGAAAACTGACTGAAATATCCATTTAGCCTGGGTTCACCATTAGTTTTGCAATCTTTGTTGTCCTTTAGGAATATATTTTAAATGGTTACAAACATGACTACTATGATAGATGAATCCATATGATAAAAAAGTTATTTACCATTTTTCATATGATTTTATGAAGTTAATATTGTTCAGAGAAAATTTTCAGAGTTATGTTAAGAAAACTTTTTAATTTAAGGGTAAGACAGTTAAGAGATTCATTGATTCAAACAATTTTTTTTGTCCAAATTATTGGTTCTACATAAGTGATAAATCTATATAATCATCTTATATAACCATTTTAAAGATAAAAAAATTAAATGAGACAATTTGATAATTTCATTTTGAAGTGTGGAAATTTAAATCCTGTATGAATATGTATCAAATTTAGTAGCCCTTCTTGAAACCTTTTGGAGAGATCAACAAACTCTTCCTACTTATTAATATTGTTGTAATAGTTGTCCTTGTAGGGGTTCCATGCTGAGTAATTTTCCTTCATGGCATCTTTCAGTGCCATGACCAAGTAAAATGTGACAGATAGTACTGAGTTACATAGGAGCAGTAGCAAACTAATGCCACTAGTTTGAATTCAAAATTTTCCTCAAATTATGTAATGTCCTCCAATCACTAAGGCCCAGCAGGTGGACATGTGGAGGCATTTAATAGGTAGATGAGAAGTTAGAGGTCACCTTGAATGAAATAGGCTTGAGAAAATTCTTTTTGAGTTTAGCTATCACTGTCAGTCAGTACTACAGAGCTGACCTTTATTTGGAGTGGATGGTGGTTAATACTTTAGAAAAACCTTTTAAAAGTGGCTTTAACATAAACTTTAGAAGATACAGAGACTTTCTTCCTTTCTCCGACAATCTAGAAACTCATAGAGATCACTGGCCTGAATTATTAAAGCATTAATAAATATGAGAATTAAATTATAAATGCATGTTTGTTCATTTCTTTTATCACAAAAGATCAAGTGACAACCTACAATGTTACACTTCTCCTAGACCAGTAGCCCTACCTAAAGAAATCAGTCTATCCTACTATTTTCAAATAGCTGGATAGAGAAGTGAAACATAAACAGCTTCTTCCAGTATTTGGACTTGATTTGACCAGTTCATTCTCTTTGATGACATATCAACTCATTATGAGTTCCTTCCAAAATTTGATTTATTAGTAAATGATTGATTAAAATCATAACTATTTATATTTTCAGTGTTCTATTGTATTTTTTATCACATTTTTATTTGATTATAATAAACATTTGTTTGCACAGTTATACTGAGTGAATTATTCCTATCTAATACTCATAATTTCTCCTCAATTATATTGTAAAATAATGATTATTCTATTCCTATTGAATAATAATCATTTGTTGGCACACAGTTATATGGTATCAAATATTCATATCCAACACCAATAATTTGTAAATAATTATGTAGTTTCATATAACTAATAATAAACCTTAATATGGTTTCATGTAACTAATGATAACCCTTAATATAGTTTCATGTGACTAATAATAATCCTTAATATGGTTTTATGTAACTAATAATAATCTATAGTAAACAATTATAGCCTCAAGTAACTATTATTAATGCAAATAATTCACACACAGTATATGGCATGAAATATTCCAATCTAATTAATTTTCAAATAGATCTATTGGACCATAAATGGGACCCTTATTGCTACTACCACTCATCAGAGTGGACCTTGGAGTAATGGTAATGAAGGGGTCTCCATACTCCCCCAAATTTCTGAACTGGAGCCACACTACTGGAGGCAGTTTAGTGTCATACTCTGGATACCTCTTTTGTGGGTGTCTTACCATTCTGCAGAGGGTGTTGATAGCATATTCTAAGCCCTGACATCAGAGTTAATTTAGTTGGTTGGTTGGCCGGGTTGGGTTCTATGGTATATCAACCATTGTAGGTTATTTGATGCCAAATCCTCTTTATACATATATTCTAAATATATGATTTGTCAACACATTTTGTTGACAACACTTTTAAATGAGCCTGAGTTCATTTTTTTGCATATACTTGCAAGAATTTCTATCAAACACGAAAAATTCTATTCATTATTAATCATTTTTTTGCACACAGTTAAATGGTTTCAATTGTTGCTATCTAACACTAATAATTCTATTCAATATCAATCATCTATTTTCAGACAGTGAAGTGGTTATAGGTATTTAACACTAATTATTTCAACACTATTCATTCCTTTGTACACAGTCAAATGGTTTCAAATATTGCTATATAATACCAAGAATCCAAATTAGGCACACAGTTAAAGAGTTTCAAGTATTGCGATTTAGTACTCATAATCCTGTTCAACATAACTCATTTGTTTGCACATAGTTAAATGGTTCAAAGTATTGCTATGAAACACTAACAATTCAGGTAATCATTTATTTATACACAGCTTATAGACAAAGAGTTCTATTTCTACCAAATCAATTTAACATAAGTCATTTGTTTGCACAATGTTTAAATGTCAAACAGTTCTATTTGACCCATGATAGGATCCTATCAGGTGCTACCACTTCAGGTTAGAGTGGACCTGGGAATAATGGTAATGAGTAATGGTAATACTAAGAAGTACTCCACATTCCCCAAAGCTCCAGGGCTTATTTGGTTTGGTTTCATGATGTATCAGCCATTGTAGATTATTTAATGCCAAATCCTGTTTATATGTATATATTGAATATACATAGGATTTGTAAACACATTTTGCAGATAACATTCTTAAATGAGTCTGATTTTTTTGGCGCACAGTTAAATGGTTTCAAGTATTGCTATATAACATTGCTATCACTCCAGGTTAAAGGGGACCTGGAAGCAATGGCAATGAAGGAATACTTCACATTCCCCCTGCCATCAAATGGTTTAATGTCATATCCAACACTCCCATTCAAAGGGGTCTTACCCCTCTGCAGAGATGCAGTCAGTGTATTCTACAGCCACAGATGACTGGGCTAGATTAATTTGGATTTAGTTTACCAAATTTATTTTCTACAACAGTAACTATATAATGACACCCAAGCCTGTGTACTAGGCATAGGAAAACTTAATAAGTGCTCTTGGATAAGAATACAAAGGAAGTTGACTGTTACAGTACAACTTCCATTGAACAGTTAACTTCCTCTGTAATCTTATCCACCATGTTACTAATGAGGTAATGCTTTTCTATGATTACTTTAGACCATGGACTTTAAACAATAGTAGTAATCATTTCAGTGTTGAGTGAATGAATTATTGAATTCCCCTCCATTGTCAGAAAGGAACTTTTAAGGACGTCTTTTTAAAGATCTCTTTAAGAGATCTAATATTTGAAAACTTTGTCAATAATTTCTTCTGATCCTTTTAATTTCACTAGTGTTGCTGCACTAGATCTTGTGACATGATCTATGAGATGCGATAAATTTTACACCTTTATAATCCTTTAGAATTAATTGGACATTTTCATTGAATTCCTTAGCAAGAGAGAATCCAACAGCAGGTTTGATATTTGATGTCTTATATCTTTTGCATATAACACTCTTAATTAGCAGCCCAGTTGGCTGAGGTTGTAGAATATACTGACTGCATCTCTGCAGAAGGGTATGGTCCCCACTAATGAGTGTCCTAAATATGACACTAAACAATCTGATGGTCAAGCTTCAGTAATGCTGGAGCTTTGGGGAAAGCAGAGAACCCCTTCATTGACATTGCTTCTAGGTCCACTCAGGCCCAGAGTGGTAGTGTCTGATAGGATCCTATCAATGGGTCAAATACAACTGTTTGACATTTAAACTGAATGCAAATGCCTTATGCTAAATTGACTTATTTGAAATAGAACTGTATGATCATTTAACTGTGTGTAAACAAATGACTGATGTTTAATTGAATTGTTAATTATACATAAGCAATACTTGGAACAATTTAAATTTATTGACTTATGCTAAATTGAATTGTTAGAAATAGAACTGTTTGATCATTTAACTGTGTGTATCTACAAATTGTATTTACAAATCATATATATTTAATATATATGTAAAAACAGGATTTGATATTAAATAATCAACAATAATTGATATGCCATAAAACCAAACCAACCCAAACCAAATTCTTAATTAGCTCAGGGTCATTAATATCAGCATCCTTTATCAATGCAATATTTTTTTCATTTCTGGCATGTCCAAATTGTAAATTAATCTCTTTACCTGCTTTCCTTTTTTCTCTGGAGAGTCCATCTATCAGGAATACATCCAAATGTTTGTTCTTTAATCTAATATATTCTTCAATCTTGTTTGAAATAACTATTAATTACTACTTCTTTATACAAACATTAGATGTTAAACTAAAATTGATAGTTGTTCTAGCACCCTTTATAGAATCCTCACTCAGTAAGAGTGGTTTGTTAACTTCTTGATATTTCCAGATTTTCAGCTTCTCTAAGTTTCAAGTGATCCATCTGCCAGATTTTACACATTAACCAACCATTTATTTATTTCTGTCACTTTATCAGCTCTTCCAATGATTTTAGCCAACTTCCATTCTTAGAAATTTGCTACTTCTTACTTCCTTTAGCAGGAAATATACCTACCTGTAAACACGGGTTTATTTCTAGCAGTTCACTCCTAGTTGAGGAAACATCTGTTATGTGAGTCTCGTGGGTCTTCAAGGTCTTCAGCAAATTCATCATTATCAAACCTTTTGGAAAACTCTTCAGCAGCTCCTCACTAGCATCATCATTACTTGAATTCTCATTCACTAGAATTTCTTCTTATCTCCTAATCTACTTCTCTTGGACTATCTGATGTTGTATTAGAGCCTACCTGGACATATATGAGACAAACATTATTCCTGGCAAGTTGTATATGACATGGGTATAATCTTTCTTTGAAATAACACCAGGTGATCTCCATCATTTTGAATCTTTTCTCTTATAAAATACATGATCTCCTATCTTATAAGGCAAAATGGAGGCCAATCATGTCTGATTTGTTAATGCTTGTCTCAGTTTCTCTGAGGCCTCATGAGCTGCTTGTAATGCATTTAAGTGATCAGCTATAAGTTTACTTGAACTTTATCTATCTAGACCGTGCGGTTTGCTGTTTTCAATGGTAGGAAAATTTGGTTGAACCTAAAAACATTGATAGACCGAGATCTAGCAAACTTTTAACTGATCACTTAAATGCATTACATACTGCTTGCAAGGCGTTTATACAAACTTAAATCATCTAGTTCAGAAGAAGGATAACTATGAATTGAAACCAGCCATGATCTGCTTAAAAAATTTACCTTGTGTTGTATCATGTGGATGGTCTAAATATAGACAAGAGCTGTGTATACTAAGAGGGGGTATATAGAATGGTTGGTTTGTTGTAAGAAGGAATATAAGCCAATAAAAAGAATGTGAATTGTCTGTTCCTTGAACCAAGCAGTGTATTCATTATACTAGGAAACATGAGCAACAGAGATATAAGGTTAATTCTTTAATTAAATCATTTCATTATCCAAGCTTATATAATTTTTTGTACATTGATTCTAATTTCATCATGTACATTAATCATAAATCCAACAAAATAATTCTGGATAAAGTTTGTATTACAAGTTGAAAAAGTTATGAAAAATATAAATTGTCAGTGTTCTTAATATAAAACAAAAACTCAAAAGTGAATTCAGTATTTTGAATGCATTTTTTTCTTTAAGAATGTCAAGAGTAATAAACTAAGACTATTAATACATTTACTTTTCAAAAATCTTGACCAGAATTATCCTTGTAATTTATTTCTCATGGTTTGTTTTATGGCCTATTTACTCTTACTGAAGGTCAGGCTTTTTTTGAAAGAAATTATTTAATTTTGAGTAAGACACAATAATAATAATTTATAAAAAATATAGATTCAAGTAACTCTTCTCAAAATAAATAATTTGCATAGTCATAGAATTTCAAGTAACTGTTCCTATTTAATCTTATTATAATGGAGATTATGTATGTGGCTCTGTAACTAAAACTACATCACCACAAATGTCACAATTCTCTTAGTTATTTATGTCATATTCTCCATGATTTCATTTTTATTTAAATCTCAATTAATAATAGAATGGTTTAATATTATTAATACTGTTAATAGGCAGGATTTGACTCAAAGTCTTTTGTATTGTATGAGAGGTCATGTTTGAGTCTTGGTACATGTGCTGCTGGTCAATGCTGGTCATAGGTTCACTAGATGCAATATGAACTATGCTAGTCATTGCTCAGTCTCCCATTACATATGCATGGTGAGCTTGCTGATCATAGAATCACTAGAACTCGAGGTCAAGTGCAATGTAAATCTATGCTTATCAATGTTTGGCCACCTGGCACGAATGCCAGGCAGCCTAGTGCTTGACAGGAACTCTAAATTAATACTGTGGCTTGAATATTTATCCATGCTTCCTAGGCAGGATTTGAAACAACGTCTTTTTTATAAAGGGGATTAGGGGAAAGGAGAGTTGTACATGAACTGAAGCTCATGCGCTACAAGTCAATTCTGATCATACATTCACAAGGCCTGAACTAAGCTAGTCATTGCTAAGTCTCTTGGCATGAAGCCAGGTCACTTTGCTGGACATAGGTGCACTAAGCCTGAAGGCCCAGAGCAGTCTGAACTATGCTTGTCATTGCCTCAAAGCAATCCTGTAAAAAAAATCTAATCAAGTAAAGCTGTTTCCAAGTCTCTTGGCACAAAATCAGGTCATAGATTCAATAGACCTGAATGTCTAGGGCAATGTGAATCCATGCTAATCATTGTTTGGCCTCCCAGCACATATACCAGGTGGCCTGGTGCTTGATCAGAACAGTAAATTAATACTGTGGGCCTGATAATTTATCTGTGCCTCCCACCAAACAGGATTTGATGCAAGGCCTATTTTAAAGCGAGAATTTAGGGGAATGGGAGGTTATGCACAAGTTGTGACTCATACGCCACTGGTTAATGCTGGTCATAGATTTACTAGGCCTGAAAGCCAGGGGCAATGTGAACAATACTAATCATGGCTAAGTTTTCTGGCATGAAGCCAGGTGACTTTACTGGTCATATATTCACTAGACCTGGAGGTCTTTTTTATAGTGGAGATTTCTGGGATGGGGAAGTTGCACATGAGCTGAGACTCTTGTGTTGCTGGTCAATGCTGGTCATAGGTTCACTTGGTGCAATGTGAAACTATGCTAGCATTTGCTAAGTGTCCTGGCATATATGCCAGGTAACCTTACCGGTTATAGATTCACTAGATCCAAAGTTCCAGTACAACGTGAATCTATGCTTGTCATTGTGTGGCATCATGACACATATGCCAGGTGGCCTGGTGCTAGACTGGAACAGCAAATTAATGCTGTGAGCCTTATATTTATCCATACCTCCCACTAGTCAGGATTTGACAAGTTCTTTTTTATAATTGGGATTTAGGGAGGAGGAGGGGGAGCACGGGTCGAGGCTCGTGAACTGCAGGTCAAAGCTAGTCATAGGTTCACTTAGCTTGAAAGCCAGGGCCAGTGTGAACTATGCCCCAAAATCAAACTATTGTAAAATAAAAATATTTCAAATAAAGCTACACCTGCTACTATGCTTGTGATTGTTTGGCCTCCTGGCACATATGCCAGGTAGCCTGGTGCTAGACTGGAACAGTAAATTAATATTGGTGGTCTGAGATATTTACCTGTGTGTCCCACTAGACAGGATTTAACTCAGGTCTTTATTATAGTGGGAATTTAGTGGAGATTGAGGTCACACACGGGTGAAGACTTATATGCTACTGGTTTAATGCCGATGATCAGATCACTAGGTGGGATGAGAACTATGCTAGCCTATGCTAAGTCTCCTAGAACATATGCAAGGTGATCTTACTGGTCATAGATTCACTGGACCTGAAGGTCTAGTGCAATGGGAATCTATGCTTGTCATTGTTTGGTCACCCAACATGAATGTCAGGCAGCCTTGTGCAAGACCGGTACAGTAAATTAATGCTTGTAGTCTGAGATATTTATCCATGCCTCCCACTAGGCAGGATTTGACACAACGTCTTTTTTATAATGGAATTTAGAGGATGGGGAGGTCTCATAAGATCAGAGACACATACACTGCTTGTCAAATGCTGGTCATAAGATCACTTACTGCAATGTGACCGATGCTAGCCTTTGCTAAGTTTTTGGATGCGTACGCCAGATGACATTGCTGGTCATAGATTCACTAGATCCAAAGGTCCAGTACAATGTGATTCTATGGGTGTCATGGTTTGGCTTCCTGACACATCTTCCAGGTGGCCCGGTGCGAGACCAGAACAACAAATTAATGCTGGTGGTCTGAGTAAGATATTTATCTGTATCTCCCACCATGTAGGATTTGACACAAATTCTTTTTCATAGTGGGGGTTTAAGAGAAGGGAGGTTGCACACGAGCTGAGTCTCGTATGCTGATTTTCAAAGGATCACTAGATACAATGTAGTTGCCTTTGTTAAGTGTCCAGGCACAAAGCCCGGTGACCTTGCTGGTCATAGACTCACTAAACTCTGCAGTCCTGTGCAATGTGAATAAATAGGAGTCCGGCACGGATGCCCGATTAGAGCTTAAACTGGACCAAGGTGTCCAGTGTTATACAGTGTTATCAAAGCAGCTGGCCTGCGTGAAGGTGGCCCAGCCGAAGGCAGGGAAATTTCAGTTTCAAGTTTGCTATTGATCACTGATATTCTGTCCGGCACAAATGTCAGACAGCCTTGCTAAAAAGCCAGCGCACAAAGCCAACAACAAATTAATGCTATTCGTCGCTGCCTCTCACCAGACAGAAATTGACACAAGGTCAATGACTCAAAGGTCGGCTTATTGTGGGGGTTAGGGAAGAGGAAGGTTGGGCACGAACCGAGACTCAAGCCCTGCAATATGAGCTTAATGAGCTGGCAGCTGGACAGTGCTGGTCATCGGTTCACTTAGTGCTATGTGAGCCTGATGAGCCGAACTAGAGATAGACTCAAACATGAGTCCAGGTACAGATGCCTGATTATAGCTTAAAATGAACCACGGGTTCCAGTGTTATACAATGATGCAGCTTGCCTACCTGGAGGTAGCTCAGCTGAAGCTGGGGGCCATTCGGCCTTAAGTCTGCCATTGATAATGAGATACACCGTACAGTATGAATGCCAGACGGCCAAGCAAAAAAGCCTGAGCGCAAAGCCAACTGAAAATTAATGCTGTCGGCGATATTTGTCTCTGCCTCCTTCCAGACAGAACTTGACACAAAGTCAATGACCCGAAGGTCAGCTTTTAGTGGGGCGTTAGGGAAAGAGAAGGTCGGGCATGAGCCGAGGCTCGAACCCTGGCAGATTATGCTGGTCATCAGCTCACTAAGTGCAATATGAGCTTGATGAGCTTGCAGCTGAACAATGCTGGTCATCAGCTCACTTAGTACAATTTGAGCCTGATGAGCCTAGCTGGACATGGACTCACTCAAAGGTGACCCAGCCGAAGCCAAGGGGCTTTCAGTCTCGAGCCTGCCATAGATCATTGATACCCCGTCTGGCTTGAATGCCAGATGGCCCAGCCAGAGTGCAAAACCAACAGCAAATTAATGCTGTTGGCGATATTTGTCTCTGCCTCCTACCAGACAGAAATTGACACAAGGTCAATGACCCAAAGGTCGGCTATATAGTAGGGGTTAGGGAAGAGGAAGGTCTTGCATGAGCCTTGCTTGACTATGCTGGTCATCGGCTCACAGTGCAATTTGAGTCCAGGCATGGATGCCTGATTATAGTTTAAACTGGATCACGGGGTCAAGTGCAATACAAAAGTGACAATAATGTAGCTTGCCCACCCGAAGGTGGCTCAGCCGATGCTGGAGGCCTTTCAAAGTCTACCATTGATCATTAGAAACACCGTCTGGCTCGAATGCCAGACGGCTCAGCTAAAAAGCTGGGTTGCAAAGCCAACAGCAAATTAATGCTGTTAGCATTAGCTACATAAACAGGCAAATGAATTTATATTTAGAACCAAATAATGACAAAGTATAAATGGTAAAGATAATTTGCATATAGGGCTTAAATATTTGATTTTAAAAAATATTTATTTGGTATCAATGATATCTAATTTTTGGTTTTATTTGAATAAATTTGAGCAAAAATTCTTTTGATGAATACTCAAAGAATTAGATTTAAAAAAAATAAGAATTAATTGGAATTTTATTCTTTATTGTCTAATTTAAATTTGGAAAACTTAGCAATAAATGGTGTGAAGACCTTATATCCAAGTCGTTCTATTCTTCAATTAAATAAGTTTAATGCAATAATTAGTAACATTTATCGAAATCAAATAAAAAATAAGCATACTCATTTTTTTATCATCATCAATGTCGCGCTGCCAGCACGGATCTCTCTGACCCTCTCTCACAATCCGTCTCTATCGTCTATCGCTCCAAGCAGGTCTTCCAGGCACAGAGCTGTTGTATATAGGTTCTAGCTGGCCGCCCTGCCTTTGCTCGTCCATGTGAAGGGGCCCACTGGTATATATTGCTTATGAGTTCGTCCTTATTTCTCCAGCAGTGTCCTGCATGTCTGGTTCGTATAACTTGGATAGTTTTCGTGATGGGTGGTTGGTGGCCTTATAGCTGTGTGACAATATTCGTCTATGGCGGTACGTGAGGGGTTAACCAGTCCGCCGTTAGAATACACTGTCGTTAAGAAAACTTAGACCTTTGTAAGTTGGTGGCAGGAGAGCGAAGCAGTTCGGTTCCAGGAAGCAGACGAAGCAGACGAAGACCAGCCAGGGACCAACAGATTGGAATTGTGCTTCGCGCTGCCAACTCATATATCGCCAGTCCGCCGCTGAGATGCAGTGTCGTTAAGAAAACTTAACCCTCGTCGGACCGCCGCCTTAGACTACTAAATGTCACACCCGCAGATTTTTGGGCGACATCTGTAACCTTGAAGTTATATAAACCCTTTTCTTATCTACAGCAGAAATCGGAGTTGTTATTTTTTTTTCTGTTTGTTTTGCGATATATGTACCCCTTTGGAGTCCAGTCTTCAGCTGCCAGTAACCCCTCTTCCTTTCAGACAGGGCCATCGGCCTTACTTTTAAAGAATCACAACGTGGGGCAGGGCTGTGCATGGTCACTTTCCCTGGAAGGAACTTTTGATCTGTTTTTTCCCACGCTGTAGCAGAGAGATTGGAGGGAGGCGGACAAGGTTGTGGCAAAGAGTTACCGTAACAGGTATAATCAGAGCTGTGATCGAGGACGGGGCATAGAAAGTGGGTATATTTGGTGCCGTGACCGACGATTCGACCCTGAAGAGCCATATCAAGGAAACGGAAGGAAAAAGGAAAAGAGGAAGAGAAAAGACAACTAAACCAGGACCCAAGCCGCAAGCTGCAAAGGAACTTGACCAGAGAGGCGACCCAGAACAGAAACCAGGAACGAGACAGTCAGCAGTTCAGGTAGGACACTTTTTCGGTTTTCCCCATTTGTATTATTGATTCTGGGAGAGTGCTCGCCGTGTTGGGTGTTTGTAGAAGAAGGGTAGAAACAAAACAAAACATCATGAATAGAGAAGGGTCAGTAGGTTCGGACGCCACGGGTGTGATGGAAGAGACTCATATAGAGGGGGTCAGTAAGCAATTTGTGTCCCTACTCTTAAATATAAGGATAAAACCCTTTGGGGGGGATCCCCTTGAACTAAATGAGTGGATGAAAGCCATTGATAAAAAGAAGCTGATATATGGACTAACGGATAAGGAGATCATCCTGTTGGCCTTTGAGACAGCGATAAGAGCCCCCTCGGACTTTATACAAAAAAAAATGATGGAAGGTCCAGGACTAACATGGGCTCAATTAAGGGAAGAATTACAGGCGGAATACGCGGGAGAACCGTCAGCGCTAGAGGCCATGAGGAGCCTAGCTGAGGTAAGACAGCGTGAAAATGAGACCCTCGTAGAGCTAGGAGAGAGAATTAGGGGGTTGTCATTGCTAGCTTATCCCCAAGAGGACATCAGATCAACGCCAGTCTTGCAGGCGCAGTTGGCGGACTGTTATATCGATGCCTTAAGGGACGAAGAGATAAAGAAAGAAGTTGTGAAGGCTGAGCCAGAAGATGTGACTAGAGCAGTACACCTGGCCAGAAGAAATAAAAACTTCCTAGAAAGGGTCAGAAAAAGACATGGAGGGCAGAAGCAGGAAAAGATAAGTCAGCCCACTAGAAGAAACCCAGGATCGGGTTGGGGGCGCAGACGACAGGAGGACTGGTCAGCAGAGGCTGACCCTAGACGGCAGGACTGGTCGATATGGAAGGGGTTTCATGATTCCCCCCATAAGCGCTTAGGGGTGACGTGTTGGACATGTCGAAGGGAGGGTCACTACTCGACGGAGTGCCCTTCTCGGAGCGACATGAGGAGGGAGAGAGGAGAGAGACCTCGAGGTAGAATGAGGGATTCCTCTCCAACAAAGCCCCCTCCTACGTCAAGGAATCAGGGAAACGCCGAAGGGCCGCCCCCGAAAAAGTAGAAGGGAGGGTGGCCCGTTGTGTAATAGCGAGAGAGTGTTGGTCATGTGGTCAGGGGGACCACGTAGCAAGGGATTGTCGAAAGAGGAGATGTTGGCAATGCCGTGGATATGGCCACATGAAGAGGGATTGCCAGGAGGGCAGGTATAGAAGGGAATTTTTGTTGCCTGCTCCCCTGTCGGCAAGTGAGAACAAAATAATTAAAGATAGGGCTAGAGTCTGTTCGATGCTATCCGAGAAAGGTGAATTAAGTTGCGAGGCCTATGTGAAAGCAGTGAGAACGAATGCTCTAATCGATACAGGAGCAGCAGTTTCACTGATAAGGAGCGAAATTGTGAGGAAAATGAAGAATAGACCAGCCCTTTTGGAGGCTGACTTAGTTATTAGTCAGGCTGACGGTAGTCAAATGGCGATAGAGGGAAAAATAAGGTGCCCAATAAAAGTGGGGGGTGTGCAGGCAAGCCACACCTTATATGTAGCCCCAGAATTATGCACAGAGCTAATCTTAGGGGAAGATTGGTTAAAGGCAAGAAAGGCTTGCCTTGAGTTTGAACCAGCTAAGCTGATTCTGGGAGAAATAGAAGTCCCTCTGGGAAAACAAGAAAAGGTTAATACGTGTGCAGACTTATTGTCAAGGATACCAAAACAGCTAGAGGCGGAATCGATACATTTAGAGCCTGGGGTAGATGACAGGGCTTACCAGGTAAATGTATTAAATGCGCATGCCTTGGAGAACAGACCTAGCCTAGAAGAAGATAAAGCCGAAGAGCTTGTGACTCTCAGTGATCCACACTGGAGGGAGGTGATAGAGAGTGGTCAGAAGGATAAGGAATTATTGGATTTGAGAAAGAAAGTGGAGGCTGGAAGGGCGCCAAAGTATGTGATATATGAAGATATATTATATTACTTGTCTGGTGCAGATGACGAGCCTAGAATGAGGATGTTTGTCCCGAAAGCTCTTAGAACAGAGATTCTAGAGCAGTGTCATGAAAAGATGGGACATATGGGCATTGATAAGACCCATGAGTTGATAGGCCGACGATATTATTGGCCAAAACTATATGCTGAGGTTACAGCATATGTGGGTAGTTGTAGGGTGTGTCAAACTCAGAGTAGGAGACAAAAATTGGCCCCCTTGATGGAAACCGATATACCCAATTTTCCCTTCGAGAAAGTAAGTATGGATATATCAGGTCCGTATGGTGAGACACCGAGAGGAAATCAGTATATTGTGAGTTTCGTGGATTGGTTAACTAATTGGCCTGAGGCTTATGCGATCCCAGATAAAAAGGCACAGACAGTGTCTGAATTGATATTGACAGAGATCTTTCCTCGCTATGGATCTCCGGTACAGTTGGTCACAGATAATGGGCCTGAGAATGTAAATCGCATAATGAAAGAGGCTCTAGAAAGTTTAAATGTTAACCACGTGACCACTTCTCCGTATCACCCACAGAGTAATGCTAAGGTAGAAAGGTTTCATAAAACCTTAGCAGATATATTATCTAAATTGGTAAGAGATAATGAAGAAAACTGGGACTTGTTTTTGACCCAGGCGTTGGCTGCAGTGAGGTTCTGTGAAAATGAGACCTCAAAATTCTCTCCATATTATATGATATTTGGGCGAGATGTGGTGTTGCCGGTGGATAATTTATTAAAACCCCGTAGGAAATATATGGGTGGGGACCACCATAAGTTAATAATTGAGAGGCAGCATAAGATATTCGCCCAGGCGAGGCGAAGAATTGCTCGTGCGCAGAAGCGGCGAAATGAGAGAATTAATAAAGAGAGAGAAGAAGTAAGTCTAGGGTTAGGAGACCCAGTCTATTATAAAGTAAACTTGAGGAAAGGCAAGTTGAGTCCAAGGTGGGAACCCTACTACAGAATCGTAGAGCAGAGGGGGCCAGCGACCTTTTTAATATGGGACCAGGTTTCAGGGAAGGTGAAACGAGCCCATGCGAATGAGTTGAAATTGGCTAAGGTGGATACTTGGGAAGGTCCTGAACCCAAGCCTAAGAGAAGAAGAATGCGAAAAGTCACTATGGCAGATTCTGAAGAGGAAGAATCAGTTGCAGAGAGTGATGTGAGTAACAGAATCAGAGCACCAGTGATTCTGGAGGATAGTGGTGATGAGGTAAGGTTACCTGAAAACCCGAAGGTAAGGGTGAGATCTGATGACAGGCCACCACCAAGCACTGGAGAAGAAACCAGTGGGAGTGAGTGGGAGATGGAGGATGAGATACCCCTCTCCCAGCTTCGTGAAATTTGGCAGAGGCAAGAAGATACTTCAGAGAGGATGAAGTTGCCTATAAAATTGAGATTGAGGGGAGCCAGGCAGGCTGAACCCCAGGAGTAAATTGATTAACCTGAGAATAAAGATAGATACTTGGGAAGGTCGGGGAATAGTGGTGTTCGTGCGACCGGTGTGGGGAAGGGCCCTCCGTGCATGGGGCGTGGGATATTGCGACCCCTACTTAGTCCCTAGTTGGTATCTTGAGTTAGTAAATGCATGGATGCATTGAGGAATTGGGGTTAATGAAGAAAAGTGTGATTGCTACGCATAGCTGAGAGAAATTATTCTTGCATATCATTGCAGGAATGGAACGGAGAATAATAATGATGCTGATGGTCATGATGTGCCCAGTGGAGGCATGGAAGAATGAGAAAAATATCATATTCAAAAAGACCAGTGAGGTGATTATAACCAGGTCGAAATGGTTGATAACAATGGTTGTTGACCTTGCCCCGTATAGGATATTATTGGATAGATTGAAGAGTGAGATAATTGCCTTGAGGAGAGCCAGAAATCAGGTGGCAGAGAATTATGTACACCAAGAAGGGTACATTAAGTTACTCTATTCCTTAGAACAGGAATCCAGAGTGATGGAGTCTCAATGGAAGGAGATGAATCTATATCTCAGAGGGATAGGATTGTTGCAGTCCAGACCAAGGAGGGCGGTAATTCCTATAGTAGGAAAGGCCCTGAGTGTATTATTTGGTACAGTGTCTGAAGAAGATGTGAGGGTTATCCGGAGGAAGTTGTCAGATGTAGAAAGGAATCAGAAAACAATAGCTCAGGTGGCTAGGGAGAGTTTGTCGATATTGAACATTACTAGGGTAGAGTTATCTAAAAATAGAGTGAGCATTAATTGGTTGACAAGGAATTTGCATGACTTGCAGGAGGAGGTATCGAACATTACGGAGTCGGTAAAAGCGGAATTGCAAGTGTTGGATAATTTCATACAGCAGTATTTTCAGTTATTGTCCATAACAGCTAGCGTGCGACAAACGGGTCAGTCGTTAATGACCTTGTTAGAACATGTCAGAGCCCAGCTGGATTCACTATCATTAGGACATTTATCTCCTAGTATAATGACACCGAATTACTTGAGAGAGGTTTTAACCAAAATACAGACCGAACTACCTCATCATTTACGGTTGCCTGTAGACCCTACGGAAGAATTGTGGAGATACTACAGTGCATTGGGTTGTGTTACCCTGATGGAGGGTGATAAGCTATTGATTCTAATGTCTGTTCCATTGTTAGATAGGGACAGTACATTTGAAATCTATCAGGTGATAAATCTGCCTATCCCTTATCCTAGAGCAGACCAAAAGGTGGGGGCTGTGGC
Organism: Sepioteuthis lessoniana; assembly: GCA_963585895.1. Taxonomy (NCBI): domain Eukaryota; kingdom Metazoa; phylum Mollusca; class Cephalopoda; order Myopsida; family Loliginidae; genus Sepioteuthis; species Sepioteuthis lessoniana. Next base: position 66,399 of record CAUZXS010002432.1, on the reverse strand, counting down.
CAGGTATAGGTTGGAAACAGAGTATATAGCATTGAATCTAGCAAGAAATAAGTTTATGATGTTGCCAGAGGGAGAAGCTAACAAATGTAAGACCGATGCTTTGAGGACTTGTACTTCCACAAGTCCAATATACGTAACGGGCAATTATAATCTCTGTGTTTTGGAATTGTTTAAGGGAGATAAAGGAGGCATAAGAAGATATTGTCGGGTGGAAATTTTAGCCGATGTTGTGTTGCCTCAGGCAATAAGCATATCTGATGGAGTCTGGGCAGTGGCTACCCAGAGAGAAATAGACCTATCAATGGTCTGTGAAGGAAAAACCACTCAAACAATAAAGGTAATACCCCCGTTAACAATGGTAGAATTGCCCCTAGGTTGTTCCGCATTTGGAATATCGATGTCTCTTCCACCTTACTATCAGGCTGAAGAAAAATTTGAAAAGAAAAAGTCTTTTTCGAAATTAATGGAGAATAATTTGAGCAATTGGGCAGAATTGTGGGAACCAATAGTTAAACGATTTCCTACTGTAACGTTGAAGAAGATTCCTGAATTATTAAAACCCATGGAAAAGATAGGGTTCGAACAGCTGAAAGCTAAATTAGACACTGTGAGGGAAACTGGTACCGAGTGGATGACTGGTACCCAGTTGCTGATGAATTGGTCGGCAGTTATTGGAACATTAATTATTCTAGCCATGATAACATTAGTGGTACGGGCACTAATGAGGCGTAGAAAATTGAAGTTAAGAAATAAGGCAATGACGAGCGCTCTCCTAGGTGAGACTGGGGAGCCGATGGGTGTTCTATTTGAAAAGAATGCTAAAGAGACAGTTGAAATTGAACCTTTGGTGGGAAGTGTAACTACCACCAAAACACCAATTCCGGCTGAAAGAAAGGCTGTGACGAAGAAGAGAGAAAATAAATAACGAACTTATTAATTGGTAAGAGGTGTTGCGAGCCTCTAGAATTGCATGAATTGAATTTACTAATTGGTAAGAGGTGTTGCGAGCCTCTAAAATTTGCATGAATTGAATTTACTAATTGGTAAGAGGTGTTGCGAGCCTCTAAAATGTGCATGAATTGAATTTATTAATTGGTAAGAGGTGTTGCGAACCTCTGGTTGCATGAGAAATCATTTGATAATTCTAATTGTTGCATGAGATGTAAAATTGTGATGGAACTGTTAATCAGTAAAAGGTGTTGAGAACCTTGATTGTGAAAACAAAATGGACAGAGGACTCTGGTGTATTGACAATATTGTCAGATCGATTTTGGTGCCAATTATGGCTAATTGACAGAAATAATAAGGGAGTAATGTGACAATATTCGTCTATGGCGGTACGTGAGGGGTTAACCAGTCCGCCGTTAGAATACACTGTCGTTAAGAAAACTTAGACCTTTGTAAGTTGGTGGCAGGAGAGCGAAGCAGTTCGGTTCCAGGAAGCAGACGAAGCAGACGAAGACCAGCCAGGGACCAACAGATTGGAATTGTGCTTCGCGCTGCCAACTCATATATCGCCAGTCCGCCGCTGAGATGCAGTGTCGTTAAGAAAACTTAACCCTCGTCGGACCGCCGCCTTAGACTACTAAATGTCACACCCGCAGATTTTTGGGCGACATCTGTAACCTTGAAGTTATATAAACCCTTTTCTTATCTACAGCAGAAATCGGAGTTGTTATTTTTTTTTCTGTTTGTTTTGCGATATATGTACCCCTTTGGAGTCCAGTCTTCAGCTGCCAGTAACCCCTCTTCCTTTCAGACAGGGCCATCGGCCTTACTTTTAAAGAATCACAACGTGGGGCAGGGCTGTGCATGGTCACTTTCCCTGGAAGGAACTTTTGATCTGTTTTTTCCCACGCTGTAGCAGAGAGATTGGAGGGAGGCGGACAAGGTTGTGGCAAAGAGTTACCGTAACAGGTATAATCAGAGCTGTGATCGAGGACGGGGCATAGAAAGGGGGTATAGCTGCTGTTTTATGTGGTGCTGCCTCCAGGACTTGTTCAGCATTATTGTGAAATTGCCGTCAAGCTTTTTCTCCATACGTTTAGTTAGCGTCCATGTAGTGCATCCATATAGCAGGATCAACACGACCACTGCTTGGAAAAAACCGCGTTTCATTTTATCAGTCAGGTCTGACTTTCATATGACCAATAGATGTCACCTCTTTGATTAAAGCACATGTATTCCGTCTTGTCTGCGTTGACATGGAGGCCTATGCCAGCAGCTGCTCGTCCCAGACGAAATAGTAGGGTTTCGGCTTGGGCGAGTGTATTTGCCCGAAGCGCAATGTTATCGGCGTAGTCCGCATCCGTAATTGTTTGTGCGGGGTATCTTCTGCTTCTTCTGCCAACTTGAAACCGTTATCTCTCATTAAATCAATAGACATTCAAAGCACGTAGTCTAAGCAGATGATAAACAGTTATGGAGCTAATGTGTCTCCTTGTAGCACACCCGCTACAATGTCGAAGTAGTCTGTGTCTCCATTCGGAGAGCGGACTTTTACTTTCGTGTTTTTATATAGCATCATTATGGCTGCAACGGTTTCTTTGGGTAGGCCGTAGGCGAGAAGTATTTGCTCCAGCTTCCCTCTGTGTATGGAGTCAAAGACCCTGGAGAAGTCGACAAATAATATTGTTGCTTCAAGGTTTTTTGCCCGCACACCTTCTAGAATTCAATGGGTAGTCAAAGTTTGTGATGTCGTGGATTGATTTCTCTGAAAGCCATTTTGTTTCTTCCTAAGTATCTTCTCAATTTTGTGTTCTATGCGGTTGCGTAGTAGAGCATTGCAGATCTTGGCTGCTATGGATGTAAGGGTTATACCTCCGTAGTTCTTGGCTATTCCGAGGTCACCCTTCTTAGAAAAAGTGAGGAAGCATCACTTTGTCCATCTGTCTATTGTGTTTTGGTTATATACACCATTACAGTGTCGAAGCACTATGTCGTCGACTTCCATACTTCGGTGGGTATTTGATCAAGCCCTGCTGCTTTTTTATTTTTATTTCTTCTTAGTACTGGGTCGCGTTCTTCTTGCGTATACTATCCTAGTTTGATGTTTTGTTGATTACTGATAATTCATAAAAGCATTCTTATTTTGCTTTGTTTTTATTTCTAATCTAATCTAATATTTTATTACATTCAAATATGCCAGGAATGTGCATATTTTTGTTATAGTTGTTGTTAATAATACTAGTAATAATCTGCTTGCGTAATTTTATGTTTTCAAATGCTATTAAATTTCAAAGAGTTGACCCATAGGTAGGACCCTAAATGAATACTACCACTCTCACTCAGAGTTGACCTGGAAGTAATGGCAATGAAGAAGTGACTCTACAATCTTCTCGCCTCAAGCCTTACCGTTGAATGTGGCTTAGTATTATACCTAGGAGACACACATAATCTATTCTGTCAATATTACTGATAACTGAATATCCTTTCTTCTTAATGCTCAATGTATTAACATTATACATATGATAGATCATCTAGGTTGTTATATTAACAAGATTTCAGCCTTCTTCAAGTGTCTTTGAACCAAATCCATTATTCAATCCTCATGGGGGCAGACTATTCTCATTCTGCCGTCCATATCTTTAAATATTTTGCATCAATTAATTTGACTTAGTTATTTTGCTCTTGTAATGTCACTTCCTTCTCAGTTGAAACTCAGCCTTGGAACAAGAACAGTTGACTCCAATGATTGGAAAGCATGTTACCTTATGTGGAGAAAGGCAGAAGAAGAAAAATCTAATTTTACTTGAAATTTTTAAGAAAATTTTAATCCACTGTAATTCATCACAGTTCCTCAAGCATTGACCTAAGGATGGGATTTATATAGTCCTACTTAAATTCTCATATCGTTCAACTGTAATTACAAAGAAAATTTGAAAGATTTTATTTTTACTCTTCCAGAAACTTGAGTCAGCATTTGTTGAAAAAAGGTATTACTCAGTGGAAGATAGGCAATCTAGGATAGCCTGGCAAACGATAAATGAAGTGAGTAGAAGGAAGAGCACAACCAAAGCTAAATTGAAAGCTACAAACCAAGAAGAAAGAATAAAACTGTGGAAACAGCATTTCGAAAATCTACTTGGAAACCCACCGAAAGTTACACATGAAACAATCACCAGAATTATTAGTAAGCAATTGGACATTAAACTAGGACCGTTCACTCAAGAAGAACTCGACTCAGTTCTTAGAAAAATTAAAAATAGGAAAACCATCGGGCTTGACGAGATTCCCCCACAAGTATGGAAGACCAAACAATTCGACGACATACTGCTCCGACATTGCAACGCAGTCTATAATCAAAATCCGATAGATAGATGGATGAAGGGATACATCCTCCCCTTCCCTAAAAAGGGTGACCTCGGATTAGCCAAGAACTACCGAGGTATAACACTTACATCTATAGCAGCCAAAATTTACAATGCCCTACTACAAAACTGCATAGAACCCAAAATTGACAACTTTCTTAGGGAAAACCAAAATGGCTTTCGAAGAAATAGATCCACGACCTCGCAAATATTGACCATCCGTAGAATCCTTGAAGGCGTACGGGCAAAAAACCTACAGGCGACAATACTATTTGTCGACTTTACCAAGGCCTTCCAAGTGGGAAGATGGAACAAATCCTACTAGCATACGGCCTACCAAAAGAAACTGTAGCAGCAATAACGATTCTCTATAGAAACACCAAAGTGAAAGTACGTTCACCGGATGGAGACACAGAATACTTCGACATTGTAGCAGGAGTACAGCAAGGGGACACGCTAGCCCCATACCTCTTTATCATCTGTCTAGACTATGTGCTTAGAACATCGATTGATAAAATCAAAGAAAACGGCTTCGAGCTGACAAAGAAAAGAAGCAGAAGGTACCCCGCAAAAACAATTACTGACGCCGACTACGCCGACGATATAGCGATTCTGGTAAATACACCCAACCAAGCCGAAACACTACTGCATAGTTTGGAACGAGCCGCCGTAGGTATTGGCCTCCATGTCAATGCACACAAAACTGAATACATGTGCTTTAATCAAACAGGCGACATTTCCACACTAGACAGAACCTCTCTGAAATTGGTAGACAAGTTCACCTACCTAGGACGCAGTGTCTCATCAACCAAAAAAGACATCAACACGCGGCTCACGAAGGCATGAACAGCTATCGATAAGCTATCGATCATATGGAAGTCAGACCTGACCGATAAAATGAAACTCATTTTCTTTCAAGCAGCGGTCGTATCGATACTGCTATATGGATGCACTACTTGGACGCTAAAAAAACGGTTGAAGAAAAGGCTAGACGGTAATTACACAAGAATGCTGCGAGCAATATTAAACAAGTCCTGGAGGCAACACCCCAAAAAGCACCAACTATACGGCTACCTACCTCCCATCACGAAAACTATCCAAGTTAGACGAACCAGACATGCAGGACACTGCTGGAGAAGCAGGGACGAACTCATAAGTGATCTACTCCTATGGACCCCCACATATGGCTGAGCAAAAGCAGGACGGTCAGCTCGAACATACATACAGCAGCTCTGTGAGGATACAGAATGTAGCCATGAAGACCTGCCAGAGGCGATGAACGATAGGGAGAAGTGGCGAGAGAGGGTCAGGGATATCCGTGTTGGCAGCACCACATGACGATGATGATGATTTTATAGTAATCTGATACTTCAGTATCAAGAGTTTATCACCTAAGTTGATGGCATGATGGCAATACTAAATAAGCATACCCCTTATAGTCAAAAAGTAGGCTGCTCAATATAATGGTAATACTGTCCATTTTTTTCAATAACTGTCTTTAGTTTTTTTAATCAAAAACAGTTATGAACTTCTAATTTTCAGTGCCTTCAAATTTTCAAATAATTGAACAGTATGTGAATTTAGTTAGAACTGTTTAACTTGTTTCTCTGGTATAACTGAACAGTATGGAAGATGAGGATAATCATAATCTTTTTATAACTAAATAAATATTCGTACATTCTGCTAAGTCTTCGCTATTTTGGGCCCAAATTCAACCAAGCTTTCAAAAGGTTTTGGTGTCAGACTTCAAAAAGTTTTTCAGAAATCCGGCTCAGATAATGGGATTTGTCTTTTACTTTCTATGTCTTAATGTTCCCCTCACTGGTAGGGGATGTCATCTCAGTGCTTGCCCACCCTTTTGGTAATCATGATTAGGGCCAGGTGGCTCTTCCTCTCTCCTTGTATGGACTTAGACCCTTTGTTGTGGCCAGGTGTGACGATAAGAGGAAATCTATTTAATCTCTACTGACGCCCGCCAGCAAAATTGCTTAGAAACTCAATGTTGTATCTTTCACCAAGTTAATAATACCTCTCCAATCTGAAAAAATAATAAAATTAAATATTTATTCGCAATATCTATTTATTTTTAAGAGGTTTTGAAGTTATCTAAGATCTCTGAACGAACTTGAAGCCATCTTTTCGATGCCATACTCGGTGTAAAGAAAACAGTAACCTGTCATCGATGAAACGTCATTTAAATACGAATGATTATCTTAAATTTTCATAAAAGTGACTGTACAAATAATGACCATCTCACAACCCATATATAATACACATGCGTATTACTACTACCACCAATAATACTGTGGAGAGTTTTTAAAATGAATGAAGCCAAAATCTAATGATAAAACTAACATCTTGAAGTTAATAAATTTCATAGTCAAAACAATATGGAAAATAGAAGTAGATAAAGCTATAAACAGATTTTGTTTGTCAATACTGAGGTAGCCATAGTGACAAAGAGATTGCTGGTCATAATGAGAGGATCTTGAAAAGTTCCCGACCAAAGAGGGAATGTACTAAAACAGTTGTGGGGAATGTGAACTTTTCTACAAAACCATCAAATGTGTCTTTATCGTTATTTACTTTACCTCCCCGCTATAAGTTTTGACAAGATTACAAAAAATGATGTAATAATAATATTATATCTGGTTGGAACGAATGTAGATGTTCGATGTGAATGTAGTGTTCGATGTGTATGTATGAAAAAAAAAAAAACTTATGTCAATAGAAATAATTAATCGTTGTTTCCTCGAACCTCATTCCATCTGTTAACTTATAGATGCCATATGGATTAATTATTTTGATCTATAATATGAGAACAACTCGTGTTCAATCTCTTCTCTAAAACCATCCAAATGATTCTGTAATCCCCTAAATAAGTGTTAATCAGATGATTTTTCCAAACCAAGCTTCTCTCAGAAATCTGTGTGATGACGGCCATTTTCGTGATAGAAGATGATTCCTTTTCTATTGACTAAAGAGGGATGTTTTTTTTTTGTTGTTGTTGCCCAAAGCAGTTTTTAAACGATGAAGTTGATTGCAGTAGAGACGAGAGGTGATTATTGTCTAACAGTTCTTAATGGACAATTGCTTGAATATTTCACCATACACTCAACATGATCTTCTTTGGATGAAGTCCACCTCTCGGTTGTTGAATTGGTCTGTTTCTTCGACTGATCCCTTGACAACAGCGTTTAAGGTTATGGTAAAAGATCCACTTCTCATCACGAGCCTATCTAAAAACGTTAAGTAATGGTTTCGTGTAAGCGATTCCTTACAAGCGATTACAGAATCATTTGAATGCTCTTAGGTTGACATCAAATGAGGTTGAACACGAGTTGGTCTCATATTTTTCACCAAAAATTTTTTACAAGCACTACGCTTGTAAAAAATTTACAACATGATACTACATCTATAAACTTGTCAAATGGAATGGGGTTCTTGGAAGCAACGGGGGTTACGTTAATGATTAAATATTTCTGCAGGTATTCTGAAATTAGAAAAATCAGAACCGTTTTCGGGGAAATCGATCCACAACTCCACAGATTCTGACAAACGGTCGAATCATCGAATGAGTTCGTGCAAAAAATCTCAAGGCAACGCTATTGTTCGTAGATTCTCCAAGGCATTTGATTCCATACACAGAGGGGAGATGGCGCAAATACTTCTAGCATAGGGTCTCGCCAAAGAAATTGCAACAGCTATAATGATGTTTTATAAAAACTCGAAAGCAATAGTTCGCTCTCTCGATGGAGACATAGACTTCTACGACATTGTCACTGGAGATACATTAGCACCTTATTTATTTATACTCTCCCTTGACTACATACTTCGAACGCTGAGATCTAAAAGCAAGAAGCGGACGATATCCTGCAGAAACTATAACAGACGTAGACTACGCAGATGATCTAGAGCTTCTTGCAAATACTCCTGTCCAAGCTGGACCCCTGTTACACAGCCTAAATCAAGAAGGAGGAGGTATTAGTCTCTATGTCAATTCAAATAAATCAGAGTTCATGTGTTTTAAAGAAGTCATCTCTACTTTAAGTGACAGGCCTCTAAAATCAGTAAACAAGTTCACATACCTCAGCAACAATATCTCATCAACTGAAAGTGATGTCAACATATGCCTAGGTTATCGATCATATAGAAGTCTGATCTATCTGATAGTATAAAACGGGATTTTCCCAAGATGTGGCTGTGTCTATACAAATGTGTGGATGTACCACATGAACGCTTACAAAACATTTGAAGAAAAAGCTAGATGGGAACTACACAAGAATGTCACGTGCTGTTTTGAACAAATCTTGGAAGCAACGCATCACAAAACAGTAACTGTACGGTCACTTACCTCCCATCTCAAAAACCATCTAAGTAAGACAAACAAAACGTGGAATATTACCGGAGAAACAAGGACAAACTCATAAGTGATTTTCTTCTATGGACATCTACACATGGATACGCCAGTGTTGGCCGACCAACAAGAACTTACATTAGCTCTGTACGAACACTAAATGTAGTTTAGAGGACCTGCCTGGTGCAATGGAAGAGAGAGAGAGAGAGAGAGAGAGAGAGAGAGAGAGAGAGAGAGTGTGTGTGTGTGTGTGTGTGTGTGTGTGTCGGGGAAATCAGTGTTGTCAGTACAGTTTGATGATGATGATGATGATAGGCATAAATATTTTCATTCATAATGTATGCTCTAAAATCGGAAATTACATTGATACCAAACTGATTCAAATCGGAGACCCTCCTGCCGAAGGACTTTAATTTCACCCAGTTGATTCACTTTATTACTGGAAAATAAACAGTTCCCTACCCAACCTACAACCATATAAAATGTACATGCTATCCCACAAGATGCAATTCAATACACTTGACATATTGTTTCTCATTATTTTAACCCTTCCAATAAAAAAGGTTATTATCTTGTGGGTTGAGTCGAGAACTTTTCATCATCCTTTCGAACGTGTTTTTTGTTTCGTTTTCCCCTCATTTATATATATGTACTATGTTTTTGAAAAAATAGAAAAACTGGCAGCAGAGGAATAAAAATAATAAACCGATTCAGTTAGTATAATGACCATTTTGCATCTAAGAAATAGCAAAACAAAACCAAAGGAGAGACCCTCCCCTTTCTTTACGAATTAATTATGCTTGAATGAATAGACTGAAAAGTTGTAATATTGTATAATCATCAACCACAGTAAGTTGGAAATTGCCCGAACGAAGCTTGAAATCTTAATGACTCTTCTCAAAGTTGCATTTTTTTAAAATTCCATTTTTGTCCTTTTAAATGTTTGTACTGAATTTAAAAAAATTTGAAGAGTCAAGTTTCACCTTCAAGACTAACTTAACCACAAAGTTTCAAACGTAAGGAAAAGCATGATTTAAGCATTAAGAAAATCAATAAAAACCAAAACGATTTTTTCAGAATAAAACTGTTTCATGGAACTTTTAAGAAAAAAAAATCCCGAAACAATATTCTGAGTTAAGCAACGTTCTTAAAATTTTAAATGAATAAATACAGTGCTACATTATTTCCAACAATTATTGACATTAAAAAATTGCAGTAATTGTCTGTATTAAAATGACCTTTTTTTTAAACTAAAAAATCTTTTATAAACTGTTATAAAAAATTGAATCTTATCTTTTTTTGTATGAAAAATATATCCAGTATAAATAGTTTAACCTGTATCCTAGTTAGCTGCTATAAACCAACAAAAAAAAAAAAAAAAAAAAAAAGTAAAAGCTATTTCAGTACAAATTGTCAGTTGCCTGAAGAAAATGCTACCCACAACGTGCACCTTAAAAACGTTACATATCGGCTTAAGCACTAAAAATCAATACTATGTTATGTATGTTTAAATCACAAATAAGTACAATACAATTCTATAAAACATTGTCGGAGAGCATAATGATCAAAATGTGTCACATGTGTTATGAAGAAGAAAGCAAAGAAAACACTGGAGTTTTAAATCGATAAATGAATGTTATGGTCATGTGGTGTTGGCGTCAGTTACATTCGGCCTGCGAATATAAGCTCCTAACAAAAAATATTTAATTCGAGTTAAAAGTAAAAGAGAGAAAGAAAGAAAAACTCTATTTTCATATCTCCATCCCTCCTTTTTTTTTCTTTGCAGGGAGGGGGTAAGGAAAGGCAGAAAACGGCGACACAATATTTCTTTTCAATTCTTAGGTTAACGGTCGCCCTCATTTACTAGACCATACCCCTCTAAAATATTTTTCTTAGGAAAAAAAAGAAAAAAAAAAAAAGAAGAAAAGTGGCGGTAGGTAAGGAAAAGTCTTTGTGTGGGACGCCTCAGCTGACTGAGGGTACCGGCTTCTTTAACTGTCAGTTGTAGGGACTTTAAAAAAATCGCAAGGCGGTATTTTTCGATAATGTCAACTAAGTAATGTAGTAGTAAGTATAAGCACTAGTTTGCAGGATAATTTTCAAAATTAAAAAATATCCAACAACAAACAAACAAAAACATCTTTTCCGAGAGCGAAGTGAAAATACCGGCATGTTTTGAGCAGTTATGGATAAACTCTATGCGCTATATCCATTCGAACAATACTTTTAAATAAAAGGTAAATTAAAAAAAAACGTCCATTCTGATCTAGCAGTTAAGAATACAAATATCATTGTAAATTCATTTGGGGAAAAAAAAAATCAAAAGGCTATTTTTTGTATTTTTGAACTTAAAAAAAAATTAAAAGTATACAAGGTTGGGTACGGTAATCTAACTAGGTCTTGACAGTTACACTACGTTTTTAAAAGTTCTTTTAATAAAGGACTACAATTGTTTGAGTGATAAATACTCGCAGTTGTCGCTAAGATGGCCTGTCATGTAAAATAAAATGACAGTTGAATTTAGAGTTGCTTAAAAGGCGCTGTATCATAATTGACAGTCGTACCCATGCCGGTCTAAACCGGACGAATGAAACGAATAGGAGAAAAGAATAAAATTATACTACAGATTAACGTAGAGCTAGTTTAAACTGGCTACCAGCCAGTCGCTACTGACGATATCAAGTGTAGTGTATCGCAACCGGAAGTTGGTCCGGAATATGCGCAGTCAGGTGCGCAAGGTGCCTATGTATTTCCTCTTGAAAAACGACTTTGAATTTGAGAAATATTAACGACTTCATTAGACTTTTACTCGAAAAAATCCAAAGTCGGTGAGTTTAGGTAGAATTTTTTAATACACGGAATACCCTTTCCTTAAGAGTAAAAAGATATAAAGCTTTTCAAAAAAAAAGGGGAAAAATTATGAAGGGAATCGACTGACTTTGTTTCAAAATCGGTAGGTTTTTTCTTTGTTTTCTCATAGAGCAGCGTTTCGCAGGAACCGACTTGACTTTCTTTTATTGACTTTCAAAGCTCATGTTTTAATATTTCGCATTGCATTTGTTGATTTATGATGTTTACTATGACTCCCCTGAACATAATTCAGGTTTGTTGTCGAGGATTTGGTTTGAATGTCTGCCTAATATCGTGTCCGTAAACGAAACCTGTATTTGACGACTGGTACCTAGAAGCCATGTTGGATATTTAAATATTGACGCTTAGCTTTACCAACTTCCTGTTAAATTGTTGATCACTTTCTAATTACAAATTTTGACTTTAAAACATCATGTCCTGTTTATTCTACTTTAAATTAACGTAAACCTTTGTCGATATAATCACAAACGCTATCTGATCATTATTATACATGGGGTCCGATACCCTTTCCCTACCTTTTTGTTTTTCCTCATCCTCTCCTCCCAGAGAGAAACAACCTTATAAAATTGTGTCCCGTGGGTCCTGCATTTAATTGTTGCCTAAAATTATGTCGGTTTGAAATTGTTTAATCCGATTTTTGGGGGGTTGGTTGTATTTTAATATATTTACGGTTTTATTTACATATATATATATATATATATATATATATTCTTAAAATAAAAAACTTTCAAAGTACAATAAATAAATAAATAAATAACAAAAAAAGAATCTTACCTCCCTTGTTTGTTGGAATCCCTTTGGTGCTTTTTCATTGTCGTTACCACTATTGTTTTGTTGATTTTTTTTAAAATGGTAAAAATAACAAACAATCAATGACCTTTTACCTTACTTTGTTTTACTTATTTTTCATTAATGCAACTCATTTACTTTCTAGTGAATCATAAGATACATAAACCACTCTTGTGTATCTATCTATAACACCTGTCCAAGTTTTTTTTTGTTTTTTTTTTCAAATGTTCGCTTTTTTATAATGGATGGAAAAAGTCAGTTATTTTTCTCTGTAGTTTAGTTTATCCCTAAATATTGATTAGTTCATATATAGAATAACTTGAATATTGACAACTAATATAATTATTGTCTAAAAAAAACAAGCAAAACACACAAAAAAAAATCATCTCTTTAAAAAATCCTTTACAATTTTGTTTTAAACATGTAAAACAAAAAAGTATCATTTGTATCATTTTTTTATCAATAACCACTCAGTAATTTTGAATTTGCTATAATCCTTTACTTTTGTGTTATTATTGTACACCTTTTCAATTTGCATCGGCACTCGTTATTTATTTACGATAAGCAACTATTTTAATTACTTCATTAAACATTCAAATATTATGAGAATATTTTTGTTTTGCACTTTCCTTTCCTCCTTTGCTTTCCTTGACACCTTGTTAAAGTGATGAATATTCTATTAATAACCAATAAACAAACATGGATCGATGAAAATCCTTTGCTGCTAAATTTGGATAATACCTCTTGATGAATTTTTCTTCAGGCTATCCCCTAATAGTTATGTAGTGGCTAGTACTATCCATTTCCGTTTTTGTTTGACCACTCACCCTGTTTCACTTGTTGAATAATCACAAAGGCGAGGAATGTACTCCTTGCTTTTTTAATCTTGGTCAGCTGATAGAATCGCTTTCCGAAATCATTGCTTGAGCGCATCGGAGCTTTTCGGCAATCATGCAAACACATATTCACCTTTGTACTCAACTGCTGCACTTGTGTTAGTGTTGTTGATAACGTCTATGCACCTGAAACTTCAATAAGTTTTTGGATCTTCTTTTGAGAATTTATTATTGAAAATTTTAGTCGATAAAATAAAGCTAAAATGTGGATGAATGATAGTCCTCCTCTTTTATTGTATTTAGTTTGATTTTTTCCCCCCTTTTATTTTTATTTTAAGAGTCATTAGTTCTTTCTCTTCAGTTTCACTTTCTCTTTTTCTTTAGAAAACTACTGATCTTGCTTGTAACGTTTTTGTTTTGATTGCGTTATGAAATGTCAGCAGATGCTTTTTAAAAGTCTTTTTTTTTTTAACTGTAGTAAACCAATGAGGGACATAATGTAATATTTGTCTTTAATTTAAAGATAAGACTATTGATCACTTTTAAACGATGATTTAAAAAAAATCCTTTCGAATGGGAATTTCATCTTCATGCCAGGATATTTTCAAGAGTCTTAGACATTGAAAAAAATGTTTTATTTACAATTCTCAGAAATGTTACATATACAAATTAATTTTTCATGGATATGTATTTAAGTCTTATTACTTAGTCAATAAATCCAGAAAGTAAATAAAAACCAGAATTTGTTCATCACTCATGAAATTTTATTTTATTTTTTTCTGAAGAATTTACTTCTTTTATCAAGTTTTTATTTTTCATATGGGGTAAAAGGCATGTCTTTTTTTTCTTTTGCCAAAGGAGTAAATTTAATACTGAAAAGGACATTTTGTTTTGAATTTAGCTTCTGTTCATTTTTGTTTTTGTAACTCGAAGTTTGAAAACTAAACTATCTAAAAGTCTTTAAGTTATACTCTGAGCATTTTGACAAAATCTTTTGAAATCTTGGTTTAATTTTGGTAACAATTGGAATAATAATGTCGACTTCACTTCTTCATAATAGTGGTGTGACAAATGTCTTAAAACATGATAAAAATGAATTTTGACTTACAGTGAATATTCGAATTAATTCTGATAGATTAGCTTGACAAGTAAATGTTACTTTCTAATTATATCAAATTTATTCTTTGTTAATTATATATCGAATTATACTCTGGGAAAAGATTTGTGGGTAAAGTATTAGATTAAAAAGTATGACGTGATTTAGTGTATATTGTCTGTGTATTCATTATATTTGATCTGGGTCATCGTAATTAATTTTTTATGCTACATTTTCAGGAATTGACTCATGCTCTTTATTAGTAATTCACTGAAATCTCAAAGTAATTTAGCTTAATGTTTTATATCAGTTAAGTTTTAAGACTAGAAAACATTGGGGGGGGGGAAACTGGCTGAAGCTAGTTATAAGACCAGATGCAATTGGTGAGTATATCACATTATATGAGAGTGTTTTGCATGTCAGAATATCTTTTAGTTTTGACTCTTTGCATTTTAGTTGCAAGACATGACTTGGATACTTTTAAATTTGAGCCTCTCAGATATGTCATTGAAAGAAACACTACTTTTGCTTGTTATTTGAAAATATTCTGTTCCATGGAGTTGGATATTTAAAAATTTTCACCCTTTCACAAAATTCCCTGATTTGAGTGAACGATTTATTTTACAATTTCGAGATTTCCTAGATAGGTGATTGTGTTTAAAGATGAACAAATGGGTCTTTCAGTTAAGGTTAGAGAACACATTATCCAAATGTAATGATCAAAACTACTGAATTTAGTCTGAATAATGCTTAGAATTGTTACAATTGTCATTTTCAGAACATGAGATGACACTCTTGAAAATTATTTATTATTTCAGTGTATTTGTGTTTTTATCATTAGACCAGGCACATAACTGAAAAAACAAAACAAAAAACGACTGCATCACTATATTTCACTGTTATGAGTATATGATATTCAAGTGGACTGTAAATGCAGGTGATTTTGTTTTTGAAAAGTACTGGAGTGTATTTTCTAAAGTCTTTATGAAAAAATTTAGTGGAGTCAGAATGTATATTTTTTATTGCCAATTTCCTAAAAGCTACCTTGTTTAATTCATAGCTAGATGAACTAAACTTTTGAATGTTATTTTTAAGTCCATAGCTGGTAATAAATTAATCATTGATTAGAAACAAGTAATTTTTATAGGTATTTTGGTTCTTAAAATAAATATAGCTATAGATGATGATTTGGCTCCAGTTTATTCCTGAATTTACTTTTCATATATTTTGATATATACATATACACAATATATGATTTTTGGCTTCTAATTAACTATGTTCTGGAATATTATCTGTTAGTCATTATTATAAAAAAAAATTCTTTTCATTTTTCAGTTCAATGAATTTTTGCACTTCCAAGCAAAACTGTGAATGCTGTTTTTCTTTAGATAAACACTAAACATGTATATGTTATAGATAATAGAAAATGAAAACTGCTTTCAGCTTTTTGACAAAATATCTGATTGTGGAATTTACAACGATGTATATTAAAAAAAGAAAAAAATTCCCCTCTGAAATTGATTTCCACTATGGTTTATATATATAATTGATACCTTAAATGATAGTTTTTGGAAAGTGATAGCTTTTCCTGCCTGTTGCTATCAAATGCATCAGCATAATTTTAGAGGGAAAGTATTTTAGTTATGGATTTATGGCATAGAAATCAATAAATAAAATCTGTTAAAATAGGTATGCTTAATAAGAGCAAACTTGATCATTTGAATATAATTTGTGGCAATTCTTGAAGAATAGCTGGAATTTATTAGTTTCATAGATCCTATTAGGGTTTTCATATTGGTTTTGTAATTTATATAGTTTGAGTTTATTGAAAAATTTCCATTTATTGCAAAGCCAATTATGTGGTAAGATAGCAAGTGATAAAAGTGGTAATTGAATGTTTTATTTGGGGTTAAAGCAATGAGGGGATCTCTGGATTGTTCAGCTCAATCAGTTGCCTTTATAAGTTTTTGTTTATAAAGGTTGGTACAAATGAGATTTTGGGATGAGTGATTAATGAATTTAATATTGTTTAGGGCCTTGTAGTATTTCAGAATTTAAAATTTTATAGATTGAAAATGAAAAGAGCTGCTTTCCCTCTTAATTTTTCAGTTGAGACCTTGTAGAAGTAATCAAAATATCAGAATTGATAACCTTAATGGTTTTACATTATTGAATAAATGAAATAACATTAGTTTTGTAGGTGAAGTGTGTTAATCCCATGAAATTTTGACAATTATTTTTAGATATTTTACAATAACCTTTTTCTAATTTCTGTAATTTTTATGTATGTATATTATTTATTTTGAATAATTATATATTTATTAACAATAAATTATGATATATTTTACTGTTTCTTGTTGGTAGCATTTAATTACAAGCAATAGTAGAAGCATAAAAACGATGGGAGTTTTGAATACATGAGTGGTTTTCAATTATTTTGTTTAGAAATTGAATAAAACTATTGCTAATTAGTTCCTTTGTCTTTTTAGAATTGTCTGTTTGAAACGTGTGCTTACTAGAAAATGCTGTGTACTTGCACTTTATAATAAATACCAAAGTTTGCTGGTGGGTGTTGGCTGTCTTGATGTACAGTCAGTCATGTGGGTGGAGTAAACAATTGCACATGTCTGGCTTTAATACAGGTGCATGTGCACGCATCTATGTAAATAAATTTGATTACAGCCAACTGCTGACTAAGCTTTGGCACTCTTTTATAACTTAGTGCTTATTGTCTGTCATGCATATATATATATATACTCTTTTGATTGATTTGTAATTGGTAAATGAATGCATACAAATATTTTTATTTATTTATGAAAACGTATAATTATTTTGGGATGTCTTGATTATAGTTTTACCTGTGTTTTGATAGTGTAACTCTATTCCAAATCTCTTTCTTATTGTACTCTTTTTTTTTTTTTTTTTTTTTTTTTCAGTTAAACTTATAAATCTGGAAATATTTTTGAGTTATAGTCTTTGGATATTTCTGTATTTAACTGAATATTACCTATGAAAAATAAGGGAATCTTTCCATAACTGTTGCTAATATCTGAATGTTTTTTTTCAGTCATGGAACCTTGGTCTACTTAAAGCTGTATTTTGTTTTGTGTATGTGCTGTATGAGAAACAATAAGTTAAATTATTATCACTTTTCTCTGTTAGAGATTGAAATCATTTTGAATCTTATCGGCTTCCAAACAAAAATTGTTTTATTTTTAGCTATTAAAAAATTGTTTGGTAGAGGAAAGCATTTTTCTTATGTTTCTTTTTATGAATCAGGTACTTTTTAGTTCAAATTGTCCCTAAACCAGTATTGAATGGATCATACTAAATCTTTCAAATCTACATTTTTAGTTCAGTGTAATTTTGGATTAAATCTTCTAGTGTTATATGAGTAAAGAAATAATTCGAATTAAAAAAAAAATTCCTCACCAGTTATTTATTTTTTGTGATAGCTGTTTGTTTGTGATTCCTTTTTTTTCATAATGCAAATAAACATTGTTAATATGATATTTCAAGTAGGGATTTCAGTTGTCCACATGTCTTGGTTCCACTGTCCAGTATATATTTATCTACCCCTTTGCATGAGGAGGATGCAACACAGAGTCTGATCTACTGTCCAGTAATAATTTACTTAGCGTTTTTGCTTAGATGTGGTACAAGATTGAAATAATGGAGCACCCAATGAAACTCGAACTCACTTTTGAAGGTTTGCTAGTCTAACTTGTTAACCATTACACCACCTAAGGTGCCGTTCAGTGTCCAGAACAATTCCTACTACCTTACATCATGAGCTTAAGGGCTACTCGTGCACATATGCTAATTACTAGTAGCATTATCCAATCATCACTACAGTCAATATATTTATTATCACTTGAGATACTTGTTCTAGTTTCTGGTAGACATTATTTTAAGTATATAAAATGATTTCTTCATTTTATACAAAAGTTTTCTTTTGCTTGATATGGTTTCTCTTTTATAATTTTGATCATTTTGAGAAATAGGGTTATGGTTAAAACTAATGTGAATTTTTAGATTTATCATTTCAATTAATTTTCTTTTCCAATTATTGTATATAAAGTTTCTTAGACTTTTAAACAGTTATTTAATGCCAGATACATTTTGTAGGGATTCTGAAAAGATGCTTAGAAATCTTTGTCTTCTGTTATGTACCATACAAATCAATGGATTGTTTTGATGAAATTCCTTTATAGAAAAAAGTTTTTATTTGTATTTTTTATGATTATTAGATACATACTTATGTTTTGGAATACTTGAAATTAAAAATAAAAAAACCTCTGTGGAATATCTGTGAGCTTTCAGTTTCAAAAATGTTAAGTTGGTTAAAGAAATGTATATGTTAACTTATTTAAATTATCATTCTTGTCTTCAACTGTATGTAGCCATTTATATATCAATTTGACTGTATTTTTTAAGTTATAAATGTAAGAATTGGTTAATTACTTGATAAGTATTGGTTAGGTTTATATATAGTCTTGAGTATTTATTTACAAGTTGAATGTATATAAATGAAAATTCTGAAAATTTTTCAACTGAAAAGAAGTTTTTATTATTTAGGCATTACATTTCAGCAGTTTTTAAGATTTAATCAGTTGTAATTTGTGAATTTTCTGCTATGATATAAAAGACCATTGATATATATATTTAATTTTTTATGGTTAGTTAAAACACTAGGAAAATAAACAATACGAAAAAGAAGATTTGTTTGATTTCAATATTATGTGAGTATGTTGATTGCTTAGTTTTACTTCATCCTATTTGCCTTTCAAAATGAATAATTACAAGTAACTTATGATTATAAAAAAAATTAAGAATTCATGATCATTTTTGGTTAAGAAGATGAATAAGAGATAATATAAAATGAAAATGTTTGAAATTCTTTGAGAATTTATTTGAATATCAGCCATATTTAGTAGTTTAGTAAATTTTGTTGATTATTATAAAGATTATTTTATCAAATTGATTATGGACACCCTCTGATTGTTCATGTATATATATTGATAATTATCAAAACATTGTTTTTTTTTGTTTACACCTTATTTAATGTGTGTTTTTTCTTTGTATAAGCTATATATCTTATTTGTAAATAAAACCTTGAAAAGAATTGTACAAGTTTCTGTTACTTGAGAGTTCCTTTTATTTTTTAAGTTTCATGAACTTTATGAATCGAGTATAATAATTCAATATTATGTGATAGGTTGATTGCTTAGTTTTACTTCATCATTTATTGTAACTATTTTGTATAAGAGTTGGTTTTTGGTTATTTATATCTTATGCAACTGAATTGTTTACCAGTGGGTAGTATTGGTCTTGATCTTGTGTGTCAATCCCTCATTTAGTCTATTAAATCATTAGCAATCTCTCTTTAGCCTTGAAGTTTCTAGTGAAATTTTAAACATCTGTAGTTTGGGCTACAAACATCTTGCAATGATGGAGACTTATTTGTAAAGTTTATGCTAATGGTGAAAACTGTTTTTGTATAAAGTTAATTCTCATGTTCTTGATCAGGTGATTAACAAGATGTCTAACATATTTTATAGCATACCATTCTTTTGAATGGTTTAATTGTAAATGCAGTATTTTAAGAAAATCATGCATGTAAGAGTTTACTTAATGCAATCTTTGGAGGGTCGCTGAATTGTTTAGTAAAATCTAATTCAGTTTATTTTTTCAGTAATGTTGCCACTGTGTGTGTGTATACATACTGACTGAAAATAAAATCTCAACCTGAGTGTTTCAGTTTACTCAAGATTGAATATGAAGGTAATATAGTTGGATTACAGTAAATGGTTGTATATATTGATCAGTGTATGCCGTTATTGTTGTAGGAAATGGAATTGGCGATCTGATTTCTAATCTTGGATGAAAGATATTTCACTTTGTACCATTGACCTTGAGAAAGGCATGAATCCATTTGTTTTCCTTCCCACCCCTGAGGGAATAGTAGGGCAGACTGATTTCTTTATCTTTACTTAGGTAACCTGTCTAAGAGAATTCAGACCAGCTGTTCTCTGCTTAAAAAAAATTGGCCTTGTGTCATATTCTGGCCATGATGGAGGAGTTGGGTAAATACATACAGATTAATATATGTACAGGTTCCTAAATAAGAGGTATATCAGCAGTACTCAGATCCTATATTTGAACATTGCATATCCTCTTTGGGTGATAAAAACTTGTATTGTTATAAATATGGCCGAGGAAAATTTTATCAGTATATCTACTACTCATTGCATACATATACTGTACCCTTGTCTAATTTTGCATCATCCTTCAAGATATTGGAGTTCTTTTAATTTCCATCATATACATATGATTAAAATTTTTAATTTTGCAGTTATTGGAACAATGTGAAAATCTTACGAATTATACTCCTGAAATCCTATGATTATTGCTATCAATAATAATAATATCCAAATTTGAACCACAAGAATATTGCTCATCATATTTTAGTGTTTTAATGTGATAGATATGATCCTGCACTTTGAAATGATCATATCTACTTGGGTCAGCAATCTGTGTATCTATGAATGCAAAGAAAGAGCTGAATTATATGATTTCTGTTAATTTCTCCAAATATTGAGGGGATTCTTGTTGATAGTATAATAAAACTTTACTTTTGTGATAAGTAAATTTCTCATTTGCCCAGTCGGCTGGGGCTGTAGAATACACCGACTTCTTCTCTGCAGAGGGGGTAAGACCCCTCCAACGAGTGTCCTGGATATGACACTAAATAATCTGATGGTGAGGTTCCAGCAATGCTGGAGCTTTGGGGAATACGGTGTACCCCTTTATTGCCATTGCTCCCAGGTCCACTCTGGCCCGGAGTGGTAGCACTTGATAAGGGTCCTATCTATGGGTTAAATAGAAATATATACCATGCTTCTTTCACTTTACTGATTTTTGCATTTAAACTGTGTATTTATGCTAAACTGAATTGTTTAAAATAGAACTGTTTTGACATTGAGACTGCGTACTAATGCTACACTGAATTGCTCGAAATAGAACTGTTTTGACATCTAAACTGTGTACTTATGCTGAACTGAATTATCTGAAATAAAACTGTTTGACATTTAACTCTGTGTATTGCTGTAAAATACACTGACTGCACCTCTGCAGAGGGTTAAGACCCCCCCCCCAACGAGTGTCCTGGATATGACACTAAACAATCTGATGGTGAGGTTCCAGCAATGCTGGAGCTTTGGGGGATGCGGAGTACCCCTTCATTGCCATCGCTCCCAGGTCCACTCTGGCCTGGAGTGGTAGCACCTGATAGGGCCCTATCTATGGGTTAAATAGAACTAGCAGCATTCTTATGCTAAACTGAATTGTTTGAGTAAACTGAATAGGTTGAAATAGAAATGTTTTTGACAATTAAACCGTACTTACATTTAAACTATGTGCTTGTGCTTAACTGAATTATTTCAAATAGAATTGTTTTTCGACATTAAAATTGTATGTACACTTAACTGAATTGTTACATATAACTTCTTGAATAGTTTGAAATAAATGTTTTTGACAATTAAACTGTCTACTTATGCTAAACTGAATCGTTTTAAATAGAACAGATTATTTACATAAAAATGGATTTGGCGTTAAATAACCTACAAAGGTTGATATGCCATAAAACCCACCAAACCAAACCTAAATTTCTCATGTTTGGCGATAGGGTAAAATTTCAGTGAGCTGCAAAATTGAGAATATTCATTTCTTTACTACTTTGGTAAAGTTAACTTGAAAATGTATCATTATTTATTTTTTTATCTTAACTTCTAATTTCTTACTTTTACTGCAACTTTCTCTGTTTGTTAACCTCTCTTTTTATTAAAAATGTTTTGTACATTACAAAGCCACTGGCTTATATATAGTTTGAATCTGAAAAAAATCAACTTTTAATGTAATTTTTTTTTTTGCTTGAAATTTAACCAAATTAAAGTTTGCTGTATTCCATTTTATTTTACATTTTCATAAAGTCTGAATTGTAAGGTGTCAACATAATATGCTATTATTTATTTGACTCATTTCATTGATTATCATCTTGAGACAAATTTTTAAAATCTGCATAACATCCTAATCTGTGTATAGTTTTTTTGAGTGATTGGCAAAGCACGTTTCACCATATGTAATCAATGATTGCAGCTAATCAGTCTGGAAATTAGCAATTGATCATTTTTATAGATTGATCAATTCTTTGTTATATAGTTACTGTGAGGTTTCTATACGTATGAATGGATAGCAAAATCTGTATATTATCTGTATATTGCTGATAATAATGTTCATGATCTAGATGATTTGGTTTGGTTGGTTTGGTTTCTTTGTTTAATGGCATATCAACTCCTTTTAGGTTATTTAATGCCAAAGCCATTCTCCAAGAAGAACAGTAGTGGTACTATTTAACCCATAGCTGGGAGGATAAGGGGGTTCATACCTTTCCCAAGGGTATTTGCCCGAAAGTGAACGTAATAGCACTACTGGAGTACGAACTCACGTACTACGATTCTGCAGTCCATCGCTTTAACCATTACACCATGAGGACACCCCACCTAGATGATTAAATAAGAAATTAACTAAAGTTTGAATAATATTTGCTAATTATAAATTATCTGAAAAATTCATTCATTTTTATTGTCTGAATTTCCAAGATGGAGAACCATCATAATGTTTCTGATTTATTTAAATTGGTATTCTTATCTTGGTTGTTATAGTCATAATATTTTGGCTGTTGTACTCTCTGATCTTCTGTTGCATTTGGTAACCTTTCAGGAATGCTAAACAAACCTTTTTGTTCATCCACTTGCTTCTATCATTTACATTTCTTTAGCTTCTATAACCACCAGTTTTTTGTGATGATCTGCTTCTCTATAAAACCAGTTAGTATTTCTGTACTATCTGACTCAAGGATTGAACTTATGCATTTCAGGAAACCAGATGAAATAATTAATACTTTTGAGTCATTGTCAGTGATGGTGGTGTTTTGTTTGTTTTCAGGATAGACCTGTTCTTTTTTAGTGAGAGAGTTTTATATGGTATTCATATATATGCTTAGTTTATTGATGGGTTGAAATGGACATAGCTTGTGCTCTGATTCTATCAATCATCTTATTTGATTGTTATTTTGACTTTCATCTGTTAAAGTTGGTATGCTCTTTTTATTCCTTCACACTAAGTCAACTATATCTGATTTGTAAGTCTTCACATATTACAGCTAATATTTCTCAAATCTTATTTTTAAGAGATAACTTGTCTTAGCTTGGAATATTATACATCTAGTTTTTGATCGTTTTCTTCTGCTGGAAGTTGCAGCAGTTACACATGTGCTGAGAATAGAATTACTTTTACTGAATATTGTTTTGATGTTTTTATGTATGGAAGATCTGGATCTTCTCTGACATTCCACTAATGTAGAGTGATTATAGCTGGCTTACAATTGCCTTCTCAGCTTGTCAAATGTCTACTGGCAGTTACTAATATTATGCCGTTAGGGTAGTTATTCTTTTTATTTTATTTACTTTAGAGAGTGTCTTTTATGATGACCTTCTCATTAGTATGTGTTTGGGTTGCTACTTATGAGCTTTGCTCTGTGTTATAAGCAACAGATAATCACTTTTTTATGCTATACAGATGATTGGGATCTTAAGTTTAGACAAAGAGCTCCCTACAATGTATGGTGGTGTTTATTAGTAAACATCACCATACATTGTATGAGGCTCTTTAACTTAGATTAAGTATTTATACACAGATCATTTGTTTTGTTTCTCTTATTGTGAACCTTTTATTTATTTATTTCAACTATTTTGTAAGAATTTAAAAAAAAATAGTGGTTTAAATTGTGGTCAATCTGCAGCATTAACTATTATTGTTGAATCAGTTCAAGCTAAAGTTATCTTTTATCAGTTTGGCTATCAATTTCATTCTTTATTAAATTCTATTATTAGAACATAATCTTTTTAAAGTTGTTTTTATTTCTCTCATGTTAATATTCTAAGTCTCACTAACTTGTGAAAGATTCTATAGCACTTTTAGATTTTTAGTAATTATTTTTGTATAATTATTTAGATTATTATTATTTTTTTTTTAGTAACATTGATTGTAGAATAATTTTGGTTGAAAGATATCAAAGCTATTTAGCATTAACCATTTTCTTATTTATTAACCTTTTGTCTACTAAGTTTAGTCTTGCAAGTGTGGGTCACCCAGTGAAGATTGAACTTATTACAATTGTAACTGTCTGTGAAATGATTACTCTTTTATTTTCTCTTTGTTGGTGTTCACTGGGATTCATTATTCTAAAACTATATTCACTTGAGACAATATTAAAAATCTACAAGATATTGATTAAGATACATTCTTTATTTTTATCTTTATTTTTTAATATTAAAAGCACTTTCTTTTTATTTTTTTTATATGTAAAATATCCTATAGTTTTATGATTTAGCTTAAAACTTTATTTTGGAATATAATTTTAAGTAGGTGAATCTTTTCACTGCTGCACATTTAAAATGTGACATTTGATGGATCTGCCTAGGTTTAGTATATATAGGAACACATCTGGCACTCAAAATAAATTTTGTGTTAGGTTTTGTTTACATTTTAGTCTTATATAAAATGATATTTTAAAATTATTTGAATCAGTTAAATACCTGGAAAGTCAACAGTTTAATTAATATATACAAATACTATATAATATTTAGTTTTGTGTGTGTGTTAGGAATTTGATTTCCTCACCACTGTTTTTATTGAATTAGGAAGTTTTCTGGGTCCTCATTTTTGTATTTAAAAATAAAGTAAAAGATACCCAAATTTAGATGCTAAAAATATGCCAAAAGATACCTACCCTCCTCCTCTGCTACATTCCCCATTCCCTCCTTAGAAACCTACCCATGGGTCTGCATCCTGTCACGTTTCTATTCAGTGGTTTGCACTATGGTGGTGCATTGTGAAGGAAAGTTTGAATTTTAGTGTTTCTCAAATATGGCCTAAAAATGCCATTCTCAGCCTTTTCAAGAAAGGAAATTTGCTTATAAAAATTTCTGGAATGTCAATTTTTACCTTGGCAGCCCTAAAAATATTGTAACAAATGAAATTACCCAATAGAAACAATGAATTCAGACATTAAAATTGCTGTTGGAAATTAAATTTTCCTAACTTAACTGATTTTTGCCTTTATAAAGTAAGAAAATGTTAATGATTAATCTTAAATTAAATAATACTCTGATCAGTCTTCTGAATGAAGTAACATTATAATATGTGCATCAAATGTAGAGTAGGTGTATAATTAAACATTAAACTATTGCCAAAGTTTAGAAGAGAAAAAGAAACTGTTCTGAACTGCTATATATAATTTTACATTTTATCTATATGCCACATAAGGCTGGGACAGACAATACTTTTGAATGTGAAAATATTAACAAAGATATTTACTAAATATTTTATTCAACCAAAAATTTTAATGAAATGGGATAGATTATTTTTCAAAAAATAATTAAATTTTTGACTATTTTTTAAAAATTGAAACAAAACTATATAATCTTTTCTTTCCATATATGGTCCGTCATACCCGACTTTTCAATCTCACTTCCGATGTTCTTCTACCCTTACTTCTAGTGGGCGATCTGTCTCACCTTTGTATATTTTACCACAACTGCAAGGGATGGAGTAAACACAGTTCTTGATCATGTTGAATTCCGTTGGTGGCTTGACCTGGACAGTACCTCAATTTCAACTCCCATCATCCATATACGGTAAAGAAAGGAATAGTCCTTTGCTTACAACATCAAGCAAAAACCATTTGTAGTGATACTGATGCATATCAAGAAGAAATGATTAATCTGAGACACAACCTCCATCATAACAACTACCCAGAGCACTTAACATCGACTCCAAGAAACCTAGATAGGAGGATAGAGGACAATACCCGAAAACTCACCACAGTATGTCTGCCCTATGTCAAAAGGATTCAAAAGATATGTAATCCATATGACATTAGGACAGTATTCACAAGTGGTTCAACTCTCTAAACAGGTGTTTCAGTAAAGTCATCAGTGGTATAAGCTAGTGTGTTAAGAGATTTTTTTTAACTTGGTTTGACTATTGACACACCAAATCTTTAGAAAGTTAGGTAGGTAATTATAATACTAATGTAGAGGTGAATCATTGATTTAATATATATAAAATGTTCAACGAGTTGTTTGATCAAGGTATTTAAATTATTTTTACAAACTGATGAGAATATCCATCATCATCAAGTCATGCTGAGAGCACAGATTCTTTTAATTCTCTCTTGCCATCTGTCCCTATCGGTTATTGCTCTTGGCAGGTTCTCTAGACTATGTCCAGTGTCCACACAGATCTGAGGAATGTAAGTTTTTACTTGTCAGCCAATGCTGGTATGTCCATGTGTAGGAGTCCAAAGGAGAATGTCATTTATGGGTTTGTCTCTGCTTTTGCAGCAGTGCCCAGCATGTCTTGCTCATTTTACTTGGATAGTTTGTGAGATGGGAAGTTAGTAATTGTATAGCTGCTGATTTGTGGGGTGTTGCTTCCAGGATTTCTCAGCAGCACACAGCATCCTTGTGTAGTTCCCATCTAGCTTTTTTTCCAAGCACTTCCTTAAAGTTCAGGTGGTGACATGGCTACAGCTTGGAAGAATTCCCATTTCATTTTATGAGATAGATCTTATTGCCATATAGTCAAGAACCTATCAATAGCAGAACTAATCCTAAAATCTGCAACTAAGGGTGTGAAATCTTAATTCTGCAAAATGGAATTGATTACTCATTCACTATGTGGATTTACTTGAAATCAGAAATAGGGTTTTTATTAAAATATTAGAAAGAAAAGTGTCTGGCAAGTGTTTTCTCTTTTTTAAGTAAAAACTTTTCAGTAGTTTTGTAACTTGAAAAAATACTTTGATTGAATTTCTAGTTCATCAAATGCATTGGATCTTTACTTTTTTTATTGTGTATATTCAGTTAGTTTTCCTTCCTCTGGTTCCACAAAAACATCTCTTTGAAATTGGCACAGCAGAATGGCATGATTCCCACAGGGTAGTGGGAATGTGTGAGGGCTGCATTATTGGCAAGTTATATCAACATTCTTGAGTTAGGGGCCAAAAGTTAACAGTGTTCTTTTGGGAGAGTCTATTTATTCAGCTTTGATTGTTTTCATCTTCAGTGTAAGATTCTGTGAACTCTTGTTATTAATCTCCTCAGTTCTTGACTTTTGTAGCCAACTAACCTCCTCTTCACATCCTGAACTCTCTATCAACTGTTGTATAATTGTTTCTGCAGATGGTCATCTTGAGGGTTAATACCTGATGGTCCCCTTGCCTATTGTTTTCTTCCTCATGTCTTCTCTTGTACTCTGCACACCCAATCTTGTTGTCTTTTTCTATTCTAGCTTGACCCTTTCATCTTGATGATCTAGGACCTTTACCTTCTATCTGCATCCTATGTTTTTTCAATCTTTTTTAAAATAAATTTATCTTTCATTATCAATCTTTTCTCTCAGCTGGCATGCTGATTTCCTGCCTAAAGTTATCTACCAATTAGTAATCCTTTAGTTATTATCTTGGCTTAAATATATCTCATTTTTGTTATTGTTGACATTGACTAATGTCCTGACTGTTATATTATAAAGATTATTGTTTTATGAGGTCCTGATACAACTAAGAAAAAAGAATATTTAAAGAGAAATGTTGAATTAAACTGTTGAGTGCTATAAGCTTGATATTTAGAGCTCATCAGATTGTAAAAGGCTTAGTATAGTTACCATTTATAGTTTTGTTGAAAGGACCTAAATAACATGATGTCTGTACTCTAGAGCTAAATTTTGAATGTGATATTTTTTTTTTATTACGAACTCATGTATGGTGTATCTGAGGGTCAAAAGACCTAAGTGTTCAAAGAGTCAGGTAATAAAGTGTGATTTAAATATATGCAGTATTAATCAGCTAAGCTTTTGTTTAATCTGAATATTTTGATAATTTATGCATTCATGTATTTTAAATGTTTAACTGAAATAATTAACTTTTGTTTTTGATAGCAAGTTACTTGGCAGTTGCAAGTTGTGTATTAGTGAGCTTCCTAATTTATTAGCATTTATTTTCATTTTTGATTAGAATTTTTAAAACTGTTTAAGTAGATTAAAAATAAATCTTCATGAAATTAAAAAAGAAAGTCAAATGCAAAGTGTTGTAAAAAGTTTTTTTAATACACTGTCAGATTTTATTATGCAAGATATATTCAATATTTTTTGTAAGTAAGAATAAATATTATAAGCAGGAACTCTCATTATATATTGTTCATATAGATGTATCATAAGAATTTTATTAACATCATTTGGTTAATACTATTTTTATTGTGAAAACATTGCATAATAAAATTGGACGTAACGTATTTTAGAATTAGTACAAAGATAACATTCAAAGTTTATTCTCTTCATTGAATATCATATCAAAATGCCATAGTCATGCAACATTTATGCAGTAAAATGTGATTAAACTGGTTTTACTAATACTTTGTAAATATAGAAAGCAAAAATATTTTTAACATAGTTTTTGGTATGAATATAATCATTTGTATTCAACAATAATTATGAATTATGTTCATAAATTATTTATAGATTAAGGTCTTAAAGTAATTACATTTTATCTGAGAGGATATAAAAACAAATTTAAATTATCTAAATATTATCATCAAAAATGTATTCATCTTCATTTTCAGTGACTGTAGAAGGCAGATTTTTGATTCTTCATTTAAAGAAATCTGGGGGTTTTCTCAGAAAAAAAAGTTTGAAAGACCATTTTCAAATTCTTCGTTTCTGAATGTTCTGCCATTTAGGAAATGTTTTAGTGATCAAAACAAATGAAAATCTGTCGGTGCTAAATTTGGTGAGCATTGTGAATGTGGAAGGCTCTCTCATTGTAATAATCTTATCTTTTCTTGGCTTTGTTGGGCAGCAGTTGCATTTTTGATGATGATATTTAAATGAATTTAACTTACATTTTTTTATATCCTCTCTAGTATGACATAATTACTTTCCAAACACCCTTATATAAATATAAAAATACACCCCCCCCCCGTAATGATTATGACGTAGTCATATGATGGTATTACATTTGAAGTTGAAGTCTTTTTGAAAATTTATTTATAGAAGATTATTTCTTTGTATCTTTATAATTTATGGCGCTACCAATTGGGGAAAAGTTTCATACTTGATCACCAAAGTTAAGCTACATTTTGCCTGGTTTCGTGATTTGATCCTTGAATAATCCATACTATTAATCATTCTATTGTTTGTTACCTTATAAACCTGAGGTAAGCTACACAACTATTTCAACATTCAAAATGATATTTTTAGTCCTTAAATGATAGTAAACATTTGCATTGTTACTGTTGTTTTAAATTATCTTATTATTGATTTTATAGTTTGTAGAATTTATATTTTAGGTATTCACTTAAAATCATTTCTAAAAATGAAATATGCATATTGGACTGTTTGGCCATTAAAAATGTTGTAAGCTTTTATATTTTATATTTTTTAAATTTCAGAATGTATCCTCAGCTCACCAAGTGATGCTAGCTGTTGCCCGGACTTCCCTTTATCAATGAGATGGGGACTGGAACACAAAGATGGTTTTTGATTTTGATGTGAAAACCTATGTACAAAATCTCAAGGCCACCAAACCGCCCTATGAGTGTCCGGTGAAAGACTGTGGCAGGGTCTATAAAAGTTTTTGTGGCATTCAGTTTCATCTGTACAATTTTGACCATGAGAACCCTGAAAATGTTGTGCCTCCCAGTAACTCAAATAAGAAAGCCAAGCGCAAGAACAAATGGCACCATCGAGCCAATAGGAGGTCGCCAACACCACCTGAGTTCTTTCGAACTCAGTCTCGAGACACACTTTCATATGCTGATTCCCAAAGATTGGTGGAGGTTGACCTAGAAGGCAAGATCCATCGGATCAACATCTACGAACCTCTGGAGATCATCTCTCAGGATGAGATTGACAATCAGAGCAATGCTGAAAAAGAAGAGAAAGGTGAAAAGTCTCCACAGAAAGTTAATAACAAGCACCCTGAAAATCACAAGTTGAAAAAAGAAGTAAATAATGGGCATGTTGCTATCAAATTGCCTGAAGCCCAGTTTAAAGTTGTTGACGATTATGTTAAGCCATCCAATGTCCGGCCAAGGCCTCTATCTTATTATCGCTATATCGAAAAGTCCTCAGAAGAATTGGATGAGGAAATTGAATATGATATGGATGAAGAGGTAAGTACTCATTTAATAAGAATTTTTGTTATTGAAATAAATATTTTTCTGCTTGGTGCCTCTTAGGACTGTAAACTTTAAAGCTCATAATCAATCTTAACTAGGTGTTCAGCTGTAGGCATTTTTATTTTCATTGTTGATGTTATACATTATAATGGACTATTTTAAGGGTTTGATATATCCCCAAACCTATCTATATGATCTTAAATCAACACTCATGGTTGATAAAGATATAAACAACATAAAGAAAGATAGTTTTCAGACTGCTGTATCATTTGCCTTACCAAGTGATTAAATGTTTATATGATTAATGCAAATATTAGGGGAGTCCCTGTGGTGTAATGGCTAAAGTGCTGGACTGTGGCCTCTAAGTAATTTTTATTCTGACAACTACTTTCCAGTTTGGTCATTTTAGCCCCTGCTAGGTTTTTATTGATAAGACTTCTGTTCCTGTATACAGTTAATATACTATCTAGCATGATGTTAGATTTTTTGTAAAGTTCAAGATTCCAAATTATTGTCATTCCTTTGGTCTCTGTTTCTATGTGTTACAAACCTAAGTTTTAGGATTCCTCTGGAATTTAAATCTTATTGTTATACTGATGCATTTTAGACTGTAAGAAAAACAGATTAATTCATGCCTTTCCCAAGGCATGTGTAGTGAAATGCTAACAGCCCTGTCCAGGATTTGAACTCATATTGCTAATACTGTTTCCTATGATGATAACTGTTATGCTGTGCCTCTTGAAAAGTAAAAGTATGTTCAATGAGGATCATAAATGTGGAGAAGACATTATTTATAACTGATGGAGTTTTGTCTAGAAAATGATGTAACTTTGAATTTTATGGAGTTAGTTAATTCTAGGAAACCATTTGTATTTGAAGTTGAATTTTATATCAAAGAAAAAAGGTGGTTGCTTAAATGTATCTACATTAAGGAGGATGCAAGGCAATATAGACTTAGTTAGTTTCAAATTACAGCAATCATATTGCTCAGCATAAATTGGCGTATTCTTTTAAAGCATATAGTTAATCATGTTTTCTGCTTTCAGATTTATCATTATTCTGATACATTTGTTGTTGATATATTTCAATAACTTTTTGCTGGGTTTTCTATCTTATATTTCTTTTCTCATTGATTTAGGAATTATGTCTCTTCTACTAATCAAGATGATTTGAAATATAAAGTTTATCTTCAATGTTCTTACTTTTTCAAATTACTCACAAAGTTAGATTTGAATAAAACTTGATTAGCATTTCTTTGGTAATACTGGTTTTACTGTTAGACACGTAAAAATATTCTTGTGGCAATATCTTCTCAGAATTTGGAGTACTTGCTATGAAATTGTACACCCAGGCATAGTATCTGTTTAGATAACCTACAAGGTAAGCTATGAAAGAAAATCCTCTTTTTTATTTCCACAGAAGCTATAACAGGTAGAGAGAGTTCAATAACATCATTGAATATAGTTAATTTTCTGCTAGAAAACACAATTTTCTCACATAGTTATTATCGTGTTAGCTCTGCATTTTTATTAGCAGTGAATGAGTTTATATGCTATGCTTGTAAAAAATCTGAACTTGTAATCACTGCATTCTTGTTGTGTTGTCTCTATAGTTCATCTTTGATTGTTTCAGTTTGTTTAGATGGACAGACAGCTGTGTTAAATGCGGCTTGTCACTCATATCACTGTTGCCATTGTTGAATCGCATTACCCACCTCTTAACTGTGCTTGCAGTTTGGTCTCTAAGTGTTTATAAGTGTTCATGAATGTCAGTTGTTGCAATTTTTTCCAAATGGAGAAATTCAATGACACACCTCGGCTTTCATATCAGATGCTATTTTCCCAGACTGCTATTTGTAACGAGGCAAAAAAAAAATACCAACATTCATCTCGTGTGATGGGGGGCGAAAATGAGGCATTACTTTAGGATCAATCCCCTTACATGTGCCACATGCAGATTCTTGTTACTAATTGGTGAAAATGCATAACCAGTGGTGGTGATTCTGTTGGGGAAAAGTTTGTAGCTGAAAATTTCCTTTATACTAAAGTGTTATTGTACATCCTGTCTCTGTAGTTTCTGTAGAAATAAATATGTGGCATTACTTTTAGAGCATCTATTGCATAATTTATTTGTTAAATATAACAATTATGATAAATGTGAGATGACTGTAGATTTGTGTCAGTTTTGATTTTAAAGCAATTCCTATTCGTTTTTCTATAAGTTTTTTGAATCTAAATCTTATTTTGTTCATGCCTCTTGGATAGTAAAGTGTTTTGCAAAAATTGTAAATATTAGGAATAGTAAGTTGGCAACTGTAGTTGAGGGCGACCAGAAGGCTCTCTTTTCAATAGCTACTACACCGAGGTGTAGGGGAGGGCGCTACTCCTTTCCTTGGATTGCTCCACTTTACTCTTGATATGTGCTTTATATCGTTGAGTGTTAAGCAAGGAGGTATCCAGTACCATTTTTAATGTCTTTGGTGTGACGAGACCTAGGATTGAACCCAGGTCTCCCGGACCATTGGTGAACACTATTAGGAATAATAGGATAATACTTGTAAGTAGTAAGTTGGCCAACTGTAATCGAGGGTGACCTGAAGGTTCTCTTTTCAATAGCTATTACACTAAGGTGTAGGAGAGGGCACTACTCCTTTCCCTGGGTTACTCCACTTACCCTTGATGCATTCCTAATAATGTTGAGTGTTAAGCAAAGAGGCATCAAGTACCGTTTTTTTTTTAAAATCTTTGGTATGAACTGGGATTGAATCCTGGTCTCCCGGACCATTGACAAACACTCTAACCATTTCTCTCTCAAGAAAAAAAAGCTGTTTTCTTCTTTCAGTATTGATAATTATACTTAATTTTCCAGTTGAAGAAATTAACTTACTCCCTATTACCTTTTCTGCCCTGTTGGCTGGGGCTGTAAGTATATGCTGATTTCACCTCTGCAGAGGAGTAAGATCTCTCCCCTCCCCAATGGGAGGGGTCACCTGTTGGCCATGGGTGGTGACCTGTGATGCTTCAGGATGGAATCCTGGTGGTTGAGCTGTCCTTGATCTGGCAACTGAGTGGTCATGTGACCTGCAACACACCACTTTGGTCCCATCTGGGCTAGACAGGTGGTCAGACAGGCCTAATCCGATCAATCGGCTGGTCATGTCAAGCCCTAGCATCTATATGTTTAGTCCTGAACATATTCTAGTTGCACCTGTGGCAAACAAACACCCAAACTCTTATTGTATAAATGCTAGAAGGCCATGGCTGAGAGACTATTGAGTTGAGAGAATTGGATTTCAACCTCTGTTGAATCATTGGGCACCATGTATGCAGTACTGGTGGTCTGGGATTGTCAGAGGTTCAGGGCTCTCATTTTGACTCAAGTATACTGGTAGTGTATCCCTGTCTCAACCAAGGTTAATTCCTAACAGAAGTTGGACTCCATGGTGTGTGGTGGAGCACAGGACCAATGACAAGCTAATCAATAGACATGGCTTATAAAAAAAAACAAAAAAAAAACAAACCCCAAACATATACCAAATAAATTACCCAAGAGATCCCATCCTGACACATTCACAGACAGTGATATAGAATAAGTGTCTACCTCTTTCCCAAGCTCTATAGTCCTCAAATTAATAGAGGAAAACCCATCCCCAAGCTCCCCTTTTGCAATAGAAATATTTCTCTCAGCTAGTGTAGTACCTAGATCAGTAAAGACAGTCCACAATGACACCCTCACAGTGGAAATTACAAAAAAGAAATATGTGGATCTACTACTAAAAACGACAACCCTCTACAACATGAAAATCAAGGCCTATCCACATAGATCGCTCAACATGTCTTGAGATGTGGTGAGAAGTTCAGGACTACTTCCTGCTCCATCAAAGAAATCAAACACAAGTGTCAGAGGTAAAATGCATTACAATAAGAAAAAATTACCAACTTATTAATACCAGCACCTACATCCTTACCTTCAATACCCCTAAACCCCTACCTAAACTTAAAATTCAGTACCTGTATAGTGAGGGTCGACACTTATATTCCCAATACCCTCTGTTGCTACAATTGCTAAAAGTTTGGGCACCACAAAAGTCAGTGCACAAGAAAGAAAATATGTAAAAAAATGTGGAGAGGATAGTTCTGACCACTCAGAATCTACCTGCAAACAATTTAAATGTGCTAACTGCAATGGAGATCATTTGGCTTACTCTAGGCTCTCTGCAGCATGGAAAAGAGAAAAAAAAAAACTTGAAAATAAAATACACTCAAGACATCTCTTTTCCAGAGGCAAGAAAAATTGTAGAAACCACCCTCCTAGCTTGGTCCTTCTCAAGAGTAACACTGCCCATACAAAACCCTTCCACCCCAGAATGTTATAAATGCAATTTCCTTATAGAAAAACTCCTTTTTCTGAAAGCAGAAGAATTCCCTATCCTCCTAAAGGAGCTACAGGCTTGTATACCCCAAACCAAATAGCTTCCCTTTTCAGAACCAGATCCAAAAGAAAACTTCCAACCACAGACTAACGAAGCTGACCCCCCCCCCCAAATCAAACCAAATAAAAACTCAACCAAAAAAACAAACTTCAGGCATCCCTACTATCACTACAAAACCCAACACTACTCCACCCAAAAAATTCGATAACAATAATACCAAAGACAACCCAACAGAAAATGGAACAAATCCTACCAAAAAATATGTAACACAAGTTACCAAAAGGAGACATACTTCATCAACTTCAAGAACAAAGAAAAAAAGAAGAAAATCAAAAACCAATTCGAACGCCCCCTATAGAAACTTAAAAACAAATTTAGAAATACTGAGCAAATGGAAATTGAAATGGACTCAATACCCACAATTAAAAAGTTAGGGCAAATTAAACAGAAAGCACAGGCTCCTATTGACCAGGCTGGAAGAGTACATATAAGCATCAAAGTGAACAATGAAAGACCAGGAGGCACATTCAAACTGCCTCCAGCCAAATTCAATTCAGTTTCCTCAGCTTCAAGAACAAAGTCACCTATGGGAATGAATAAACAGTGCAATGCTCAGGGATCAACAAAATCCCTACAAAGATCCTATAGTGTAGAAAGCATGGATAATGACACAGACCGCATTGTTGCCAGCCTTGAAACAAATGAGCTCAATCCCTTTTTTAAATGTTACTTACAAACCATCCACTTAAAAAGTAAAAATGAAACTACCAACTAACTAATCTCTTGCATATCATGTATATTTATTTAAATATGTGCAAACAAATGACTGATGTTAAATTGTTGCTAGTGCATAGCTGTGCTTGAGACTGTTTGACTGTGTGCAAACAAACAATTAAAAGTAAATAGAATGTATTGGATGGAGATATGTGAAATCATTTAACTGTGGAAAAAAGAAGCTCAGGCTTGTTTAAGAATGTTATTTGCAAAATGTTTACAAATCATATGTATAACCATTTAAGTATGTGCAAAGGAATTGCTGATGTTGGGCTGAATTGTTAATGTTATTTTGTGGTGCTTGTAGCCGTTTGATTGTGTGTGGGTAGGTGGGCTCTGGTTCATTTGGAATGTTATCTACGAAATGTTCCTTTGGAAATCTTAGGTTTAATATGTGTATAAGCCTGGTTTGGCATTGGGTGTCCTGCAAGGGTTGATGTGCCATGAAGCCCAACAAACCCCCCAAAAAAACAACCAAACCAAACCAAACCAAACTAGAGAACATGTTGAGTTTTAAATAAAAGCCATCTTTTGACCAAAATCTGACCAAATTAAATTATCTGGACGAACATAATCCAATACTATCATAAAAACATATACTCTAAACCCTAAAGCCCACAGAAGACAAAACCAATTTAACATTTCTGGCATTAAATGACCAACAGAGGTTGATATGCTGTTAAACAAAGCTCACACTCAGTTTATTGCTTAGAATAGAAAAAGTAATAGTCTATCTGCTGAGATTCATCTCTTGTTATGAATGCTGAAAAATAATGTACCATTTAAAGATATGAACAAAATTTCCCACAATATTTGGTTGTATTTTCAATATTACTTTTTATCTATGGAGAATAATTAACAAAAACATTTTGAATCTTATTAAACATGAACATTATGGTTTCCTAAGTAATAATGATATAGGAAATATTTTTATTTATCTATCCTCTTAGGCACTATGATCTGCTATTGCCTTTCAAAGGGTTATGCTATTTGAACTACTTGACACTTGTATTTCAAACCAGGTTCCCATACATTCTGATAACACAGTGAGTGTCATGGCTTGGCCTAGGATTACATTTTTGAACCAGGCAACATTTATTATCCATAGCTGTTACTTGTGCTTGGTGGCTTCCATGTCAAAGCAAGGCACTTAGAATCTGTTGGACAGGAAGCATCTGGTCAGAGTTGTCAGAAAACTTTCATCCCTACCTAATCTTACAGGCTCACTACTTTACTTTAATTTTTCTACTTTTCATGTTGTCAGCTATAAATTCCTTGTTAGTTTTATGTGCACCATTTTTTAAAATATAATAATTCTTTTGTGTTATAGAAACTGGCATATTTTTCAGCATTATCTTCTGATCACCTTTGCTACTTTTTTGCTTAAATTTTCATTGAAAATAATCTTTTTTGAATACACTAAATTGTTCCCTTCCCAGTCTATTATCATTTTTTTCCCCTTAAAAAAATTCTACACTAAAATGCCTACAATGCTCAGTTTTTTTTCCTTTTGAATTTTTTTTTCTCTCTCTTCTGCTCTTTCTATCTAGATAGAGAGTGGGTGAAATTGTAATAGGCTACTGATTAAATTCTGGGTGGAATTTTATATCTGCGAGAAGAGATTTGATCCAGACATACTGAATTATGAATTTAATGCTTCTCATGAGGAAAACAATTTTGATATAATTAGAATTTACTCTGATCATAGATATAGTAAAAGCATAAAACTATTGAGTAAGCATTTAGAAAATAAAATTTTTGGCAACAGTGACTTAATGTGTTATAGATTTTGTAGAGATGATAGATAAGAATGTGGAATAAGTTATAGCAGATGATTTTAAGTTTATGAGTATTGATTGATTCTTAAGTCACATGATTTCAGGTCAGAGGTTATATCATAAGCTTAAAACATGGATTTTTCTAACACAATTGACTTTTCACTATGGTGCAGACTGTAATTAAGTTGGAAAGAAATTTCTGGATTTATTTACTTTCATTGTATTTTTCCATTATAAGTAAAGTCAACATGACCAGCAATAGGACTGGAACATGGGAAAATATTTTATTTCTGACTAAACTGAAGCAGGAGAATGGTAGATTTGCAGTAGATATCTCTATAAATTGATCTAGTGCCTACCAGAATTTAAAACCATCCTATCAATTACATTGTTTTGGATGTTCCTTCAAATTCCTCATAGATATTTGTAAAATTTGAAATGGATATTTTTACATATACTGTGGATTTTACAAGTATGGCACTAACTGCAATTGACATATTATCTTAAAGTTTATCAAATGTAAAATATCACTTAAAACTGGTATTTTTTCTTTGCTTGATTGGCTCAGAAAAAGTTTTTTTCAGTTGATAAAATGTAAAATTGAAATTTATTGAAAAATTAAATTTGTAAACTGAATTTTACAGTTAGCATAGCTGTTAATTCATTAAATTTTTTTTAATCTAGAAAAGAGAAATGTTCTTAAATTTATAATTCTTTTTCAGGCTGTCATTCTATTCTCATTTGAGTTGTTCTCAAAATGTGTCAACCATGATTCTTTGTTAAAGAAAAACTTTTCATAAGATGAAATAACTATAATCTTTTAATGAGGAATTTAGTTGTATAGTATTGTCTGTAGGTTTAAAAATGTTTTGATTGGTTCATTTCTGGGTCATCTAATTTTTTGTAATTAAAATCTACAAGGAAATTATTGAATCTAAGATATTTGTTGATACAATATGCATTGTGAAAGTATACTTGTCCGTCATTTAGAGATTTATAACTTAATCATTTTCCCTTGATGTTAGGGAAGTGACTTTTAAATGCAGTCAGCTTTATATAAAACAACTATTCATTACTATTTATGAGCTCATTTAATTGTTCTACTTCTCTATTCTGCTTTGAATTCGAAATTGTTAGTATGCTTTTTATGAGGTTTTGTGTAGTCATGATTGACTGTTGGTTTGAATTGGGTGGTTTGGCAATTTATATTTTGGTATCAGTTTTGTTTTGTATTTTTTCCCTTGATATCACAGTTTTCGATTTGTATTTTTGCTTTCTAAGGAAGCCATTTATTTTCTTGTGTAATAGCATTTCCAGTGGATATCTGATTTTGTTTGAGATGGACAAATTTGCAACTTAGTCTGTTCAACTCACAATTTCTCATGTATTTCTGGTCCAATCTTAAAAATATTTATATGGCTGGAAAGAAAATAAAATAATCTTTCTAAATATGTAATTTGTAAATGCTTTTATCTATTGAATTATTTTTTACAGAGAGTTAAAATGATATTTTGCTTCAAACAGCCAAAAATGCGAATTATGATTTTTTTTAAGATTATTTTTTTCAAAACTAGATTTTACGTTACTTTCTTTCACAAAATTCCTTCAAAAATTATAAAGTAAGCAAAAGAAGAGCAGCATCTCAATAGAAGATTTTGATGACGTTTTGATGTCAGGCTTTTTTGTGAAACTTTCAATTTTGGAAAAAAACGAACTTAAAAATTACAAACTATTAAAAAACATAAACAAAAAGGGCTGCTTTTTCATTCATTCTCTTTTGAGCTAAATGGTTTTAAAAGCTGTTAATTGTTAAAAATATCTTTCCATCTTTAAAAAAATTTTATCTTTTATTTTGAAGAATAATATTTCTTTAAATGAGGTTCAATATTATTTTATTATGGTGGTAGAATAATTCTCTGACAAGCTTGATAAATATTGAAACATAGATAGTATGTAAAGTTATCAAAAAACCCAATTTTCATTGAAAATTCAAAATGCACAAAATTTGTAAACCTACATTCTAAAAAGAAATTACTTTAAAATTGTTGGTACTTGTTTGCGACATACATTAGGTACCAACAATTGTGACATTATAGACATATTTTACAAAACCAAGTCACTACCCCAATTGAAAAAAATTTACCAAAAATCAGGGAATTATTTGATTTTGATAAAATTTTCAATGTTGATTTATCAATGAATGAATTTTATAATTTTTTTCAGGTCACTTAACTTTGACCCTGCACCTTATTTTTGGGACACAAAATCTGAAAGTCTTTTCCAACAGTGTTTCTTTGGATATGTTCACTCAGTAGTGATAACACTAAACCAAACAATTTCAATTTCGTAAAAAATTTCAATGTGGTTTCTCGGTGTGAAGATGAAACCGAAAAAAGTCGGTTTTTCGGTTGAATTGCACACCAGTACTAGTGGTGTTAGATAAAGTTGGTATAGTAAATGCTATTGCATACAATTCTTGCAAGTTTTTATCTTTCCTGTCTGCTAAAGTCAGGGTTCAACACAGAGTTGGTTTTTTAAAGTGGAGTCCCACATGTGCACGAATGCATTGTTGAGCATAATACCAAAAATAGCTTAGCTCCATCGGCATTCCCCTTTTGGGCTGCCTCAGGCTTCAGGCTATGAATTTGACCCCACCCTTTTTTGTCAATGGGAGGATAGGTACTGCTTGTGAATATGGTCCTTGAAGTTATTTATTTATGTATTATTTTGTGGGGTGAAGTAATTGGAGAAAGTAGCTGATAAGAACATAAGGAATATCTTTTTAGGGTGGAAAGCAAATTGTAAGCTATCATAGTATAGTTAAGAGCACAGCTGACTTAGTTTTCATTTGTATTATGATTATATAACTTGTACTTCTGTGTTACGAGTTGCAACTTGGATGACCAACTCCTTTTTGAATGTATTCATTTCTATTAAAATCCTTGAAGAAATCTGTTTCTATGTAAATACTCTACCTTTAAATGAACCCTTCTGATTAATGTTCATTCTCTTTGGGAATAATTAAGTTTCAACTCTGTGGGTTATGTTATTTATCAAGATGCAGCAAGCCTTACTGCTGTAGAAAACTCTAAGCTGTCCTTAATCCTGCATTTAGCACAGATAAGAATATGGAATTTCTCTAATCTCTTAGCCTGCTTTTTGCATGATGAAGTTGGTAGATGTCGTGAGGACACTTGTCACTAAATTTAGCTCATAAACTTTAGAGCCACCATTGAGCAAATTTACACTTAATCAATTATTAAACAATTCGTTTTGGAAAAAAGTGGAATATTATGAAGGCAGAAGAGTCAGGACTGTAAATTAAAGATGTGTAGACATTGAACT
The DNA here is from genome assembly GCA_963585895.1 of Sepioteuthis lessoniana. Taxonomy (NCBI): domain Eukaryota; kingdom Metazoa; phylum Mollusca; class Cephalopoda; order Myopsida; family Loliginidae; genus Sepioteuthis; species Sepioteuthis lessoniana. The sequence goes on along the minus strand of CAUZXS010002432.1, from coordinate 25,513 downwards.
TGGTTGAAAAAAATTTAGCTCCATTTTCTTTTTCTTTTATAATTTTTGTTGGTATGAGATTAAGGTTTATAGGTCTACTTAGTTTTTGGCTTTTTTTTAATCTATTTTGATGTATTTTATATTGGATGCTTTAAGCTTGTATTGTTATAGCCTATACATAGATCCTCTAGAGAAAATTATTTACAAACTATAGTTTTCATGTTATTCCGTCTTTTTTTTAAATCTATTTTTTAGATTATATTTTTTAACTTTTAAAACCAATTAAGAAAATACATTATCTAAATGTTTGATATCTGACTTACACAATGTCAGTTTTTTTTTTTTCATAACACACAAAAAAAGGAAGTGGCAATCAAAGGCTTTTTTCTGACTTATACTATCATCTATTTTTATATTTTTTTTATTTCCAGTGAATCACTAGAATTTGAAAAAAAAACAGCATAATGATTTAAATTTTATTTTCTTTTATTTTGTTTCATTTATTAATCTTTTAATAAAACAAGGATTTTTTTAGTGCAGTGTTCAAATGATTTTACTTTATTAAATCTTACTTATTTTTTCTTTAGTGGATCATCCTTTAAAGAGTTGGTTTTTTTTTTTTTTTTTTTTTTTGAACCAGAATTCAGTTTTTCTTTAGCAATCTGTTATTGAGACAGAAACTTTGAAAGATAAGGGCTTAATATTGTTTCTGTATAAAATTTTATAAAACTTAATTTTTTTTTTTTATAGATGAATTATCTGTTGTATTTTCTTTTTCTCTCTTAAAATTTTTAATTGCTAAGCAAATTGTACAAGAATTAAGAATTTTTAAGCTGATTTGAATGTCTTTCTTTATGTGTGCTCTTTTGATATTGTTACAGCCCAGTTGGCTTGGGCTGAGGAATACACCAATTGCATCACTACAGAAGGGTAAGAACCCCTCCAATGAGTGTCTTGGATATAAAACTAAACCATCTGATGGTGAGGCTCTAATTCTGGAGCTTTTGGGAATGCTGAATACCCCTTCATTGCTATTACTCCTAAATCCCTTCTGACCTGGAGTGGTAGTACCTGCTAGGGTCCTATCAATGAGTCAAATAGAACTATTTAATTTTCTATACTTTAAATTATTCAACTGTGTGCAGATGAAGGTGTGATAGAAGCAGTGACATGGTTTTCAGTGGAGCTTGATGAAAAAATGTAATATATGATCTGGATTATGGTTTCTCTATAACTTAATAGTTGAGCAAAAGGTACTAAATGGATTGCTTTCTATAATTATTTTATTTTTGTGTGATCATTATTCTTAGACTTTAGTTGATAATCCATATTTCAGTTGCATTTAATCCTTTTTAATTTTCATTCGCCAGCATTATTTTACTCCTGGGATTGAAAGTCCATCAAAGTTGATATACTAGATTTTTTTTCTGTGTTATAAAAGATAGAAAAGAAACAAAGTTAACTAGCAGTCAATATTGGATGGAACTGTTTTTATTCTGTTGAAACCATTAGCTTTTTTCCTCTGACTCACCTGTTATTGTGATTGTGATTATTTCATATGTTGTTAATCCTTTGTCATCTAATATTTACTGATGTACTGATATTTATGAAGAATCTGGATCTCCTTGCTTACTTCCTCTCTAAAGTATTTCCTCATTAGGGAGTCTCTTCACATAGATTATTCCCCACCTCTTTTTTTTTTTCAGTAAAAAGATAATTGTAGATTTTATACAAATTTCATGAGTTTGATTTTATTTATTATTTTGATTTATTCACATACATACATGCACTTAAGGAATGTTTTTATAAAAATCACTATCTTACTTAGAAAATTTTTCATAAATATGCTTCCATAGACAATTTTTAAGGTTCATCACCATTATAGGATACACTGGCTTGTAAGTAAATTCTGTAAAAGAATGACTCTCAGCTAAAACCTTTCTTTTATTTTAAGGTTTAATTAAATATGGTTTTTTTACACTAGAAAAGTATGTGTCCATTATATGTTCTAATAAAATGTTTGTAAAAACTTAATGCTAATTTTATATTGTTAAATTCATCCATTATTCTTAATCTGAGGATTGAAATTTGGATTATTAAAAAAGTATTTTTTTAAATTATAATTTATTCCTATGAGGGTTAAACTATCTTGCTTTCTCTATTATACTTGTGTTCTTGGAAAATTCCATTTTAGGAGGCAGAATCAATTTAGTCTAACTTATATGAAATGAAAGCTATCTAATTCATATAAGGGACAAATCCCTGCCTGTTGTACATTGTATTCTGGTACTAAAATTTACACAACACTATTTTACAGCTGGATGGTCTTATCATTGCCAGTTGTTTTAATCTAAATATCTTGGTCAGCAACTACTTTTTTTATATAGTGTGATCTGTAACCGTGTTAGACAAAGGTATGAAAATCATAGAGATTTTTTTTAATGGTCATGCAATATTATACAGGAGCAAAAGTAATGTCATTGCTTAAAAAAGGGCTTCAGAAACTTTTTTTTTTTGTTGGTTTCAAAAAGGATAGAATTCAATGTAAAATTCATGTTCATAGGCGTATAAAAAATTTAAGATTTTCCTAATTTTTAATAGATTTAATTATGAATTGAATTTTGCTCTTTTATACAAATTTGATGAGTCTGTTTTTATTTATTATTTTGATCTATTCACATCCATACATGCACTTGAATGTTTTTATAAGAAAAAGTGACATGCAGTAAAATTTAGATATTAAAGTTGTAATTATAATTACATGACAGTTATTGAAAAAGTTAATCATCATTAGAATCATGATGTTTTACTATCAGTAAGACTATTTTCCTATTTGATAGGTTTTTGTGCCTGAAAGTACATGTGTAAGAACAATTTACAGATAAAGAATATTTTGTTGATTTAAAATAATTATTAAATTCATTTTTAGCTATACATTTATTTTACAGAAAAATTACTATTCCTTAAACTTGGGGTTTATTTGTCTCTAAAGATTTAGTCAAGTTATCTTTATATTAGAGATGGTTAAATTATGTGGAAGTTTTTAATTATTGTATATGAATCTGCATATTTCTTACAATGTATAATCCAAAAGTATTCTAGCTCTATTCTATAAATAGTATAAATTCAAACACTAACAATCTTTTTTCACTTATTTTCAGTGCATAACATGCAGATGAAGTGCTGAAACGTGCTGTGAAAATGTTCAAAGTTTGGTGCTTAATTATTACCCCATCTCTCAAATATTTTATTTTTTACTAAACTTAAGCAGGAGAATGGTGGAGTAGCAGTAAAATCAGTGGGCAACGATACAAAGATAAAAGCTGAAACCTTGCCTCTATGTACTGGATTCAAATGCATTTAGTGGTAAATTATAACTAGGATGGTTTTATACTTAATACTTGCTGTCAGAGTTTGCTATCTCTCTATATGTAAGCATTAAAATAAAGAAGTTTTTATATATTTACTTAGTAAATCATACTTATTATATCCCAGTTTACAGAAACAGGTAGTGTGTGTATGTATGACAAAAGGATTTCACAAGAGTGAACTTGACTAAGTTTTACTTTTTACAGATGAGTGACTAAGTTTTTACTACTTGGTGTCTAAAACAGAATTAACAAAGCAATAAAATTGATTTATCCTAAGGTAATCAGAAAAATATCTTTTTGTTTGTAAATGCAATATAAAGTTATAGTTTTGTTGGTATTATTGATATTATGGGTATATCATTAATTGTTGAAAGTTTTAGAAATGGCTGTTTGCTTCATTTTTTATAATGCTATCCCTTTGGTGCTTGCAATTTTGCAAATCTTGTATTTGTCATCAAAGTTCAACTAAAAGGTAGAAGTAATGGAATAATCTACTGGGATGTATTATCTTAGCTGTTAGTTTCAATATCATTAAAGATATTTGTTTCTTTAGTTTTTTGATGTTTCTGCGTAAAAAAAAACTTGTATTTTCTAAAAAAAAGAGATTAATTTTATCCATATTCTTTGTTACATTTTTTTTTTAAATCGGGTAAATTGATCAAAATTTGGAGCATGTATTAAATGATAATGAAAAACTGATTGTGTAAATTGACATTGAGTATTCAAACTGGGTTGAAAAATTTTGCTGGGTACACCATTATTATTTTCTAAAAGAATAATTTTTCATTTTGGTTTCCTGAAAATAACTTGTTTGCTCATTTATGAAATAGTGATCCTAAATTAATCTCTTTTGGTCCTCTCTTATATGACTCACAGCTATAAATAAGCTATGACTCTATTTCTGAAAGTAAGTTAAACTGATGTGCCAAAAAATTAGACTGCCACCTAATAATGTGTAACTTCTCCCTTTGCCTGAATAATGATAGCTATGTGATGTGGCATGGTGCTTATAAGTTTGCTGGAGTTGTTGTATATGTGTATCTATCCAGTGCCATTCCTGGCAGTTCATAAGTTGAATTATGTTTGTTGGCTATGAATTTAGTGAGATCTGCAGCATGTTTTATACATGCTCACTGTGGATTTGAATTGGTGAATATTAGAGGCCAATGAAGTATCTAAATGTTCCTGGAACCAGTTTTGTATCACTTGTGCATGATGTCACTGACTGTTCTATTCTTGCATCACATATTGGTGCCTGCTGTTTTCATGTGCTGCTGCTGCTCTCTGCCCAAAATTCACTTATTCCAATGATACCTTTGTTATTGTGGCCTATGAACAACTGAAAGCAATTGCTCCTTTGTAGATCTTTCCAGGCCCAACAATTGTTCTATAGTCAAGTGGCGTTGATTCCTATTTGTATCCTATGGCTGTCACAGCTATACTCTCTACCTATTACATTATGAATATATCACCTGGCTACAAATTGGGAAGGTTCATTGGTTAGGTTTTATGGCATATCAAACCTTATAGGTATATTTGTTTCTGCCTCCCACCAGACAGGACATGACACAAGATCAAATGACCTGAAGGTTGGATTAGTGCAATATGAGCCTAGCTGGACATGAGTCCAGGCACGGATGCCTGATTATAGCTTAAACTGGACAGCAAGGTCCAGTGCTATACAAAGGTGACAAAGGTGTTAATGATGCAGCTCGCCCACCCGAAGCCGGGGGCCTTTCAGCCTCAAGTCTGCCTTTGCTGGACTATGCCCTGTCTGACATGAATGCCAGACAGCCCAGCTAAAAATCCAGCTGGGATAAAAGCCAACAGCAAATTAATGCAGTTGGCTTCATCCCTGGCGCAAACCATATAGGTGATTTAATACCAAATTCTGTTTATACATATATATATATTAAATATTTAAGATTTGTAAATGGATAGTTTGTAAGTAACATTTTTAAACAAGCTAGAGCTCATTTATTTGCACACAGTTCAATGCTTTCAAGCATTGCTATCTAATACTAATAATTCAATATTAATCTTTTGTTTGCATATAGTTAAATGATTTCAAGTATAGTAAATGATATTTTATACATAGATGGGACCCTAACCGGTACTACCACTCTGGGTTAGAGTGAACTTGGGAGTAATAGCAATGAAGGAGTACTCCACATTCCCCAAAGCTTCAGAATTGGAGACTCATCATCAGATGGTTTAGTGTCATATCTAGTACACTCATTGGGTGGGAGCTCCTACCCCTTTGCAGAGATGCAGTTGGCATATTCTACAGCCACAGCCAACTGGGCTGAAATAGGGAAGAATGAAAGCACCCTGTGTATAGCCATCTCTAATTTTTTGGCACTTCAGTTTATATACAATTTTTATTCACTTAAAACAAGACAGCCAACCTTTTCTTCTATAAAGAAACATATTTGGAACATATCTTACTGTCACTCTCATCAAAACAATTAACAATGAGTTTTATCTGTACAAATCATTTTCTGCCTTTTTCCAATTTGAACAGTCCTTGTGTTTTAGATAATTTAGTTATTGATGCAACTTATGAATATTTTATTGTTTCTTTTTTGTTAGGACCATGCTTGGCTGGAGATAATCAATGAGAAACGTCGAAATGATAGCCTTCAGACTATCACGCAAGAAGTTTTTGAAACTTTGATGGACAGATTTGAAAAAGAAGCGTTCTTCCAAAGCCAGAGTAGCGGAAAGGACAACAACCCATCAATAGATGAGGATGCTGTCTGTTCCATATGTATGGATGGTGAATGCCAGAACAGCAATTACATTTTGTTTTGTGATATGTGTAACCTTGCTGTCCACCAGGAATGTTATGGGGTGCCATACATTCCTGAGGGCCAGTGGCTCTGTAGACGATGTCTTCAGTCACCATCGAGAGCAGTTGATTGCTGCCTCTGTCCAAATAAAGGTGGTGCTTTTAAACAAACTGATGATAATCGGTGGGCTCATGTTGTGTGTGCCCTCTGGATTCCGGAAGTTGGATTTGCTAATACTGTATTCTTAGAACCTATAGACAGTATAAACCACATTCCAGCTGCCAGGTGGAAACTTACCTGTTATATATGTCGACAGCGAGGGACTGGCGCTTGTATTCAATGCCATAAAACCAACTGTTATACTGCCTTCCATGTGACTTGTGCGCAACAAGCAGGTCTTTTTATGAAAATTGAACCTGTACGAGATGTGGTAAACACTGCTGCCCTTGGGGTGCGCAAGACGTCCTATTGTGATGTACATACACCAGCTGACTCGGAGTGTACACCGATGCTTAGTGATGAAAACGATGAAAAATCACCAACAGCCAAGCACGCCAAAGCCAAATCGCGAATCAAAATGAGAAAAGCACGCAAGATCCTTGCCGAAAAAAGAAATGCTCTTCCTGTTGTTTCTATACCAACAATCCCACAACAAAAGTAAGTCAACTTTTTTGTCTTTTATTTTGTTTTTAGACTTTGAAGTTACCGATTGTGTATATATTATTATTAATATTATTATTATTATTATTATTATTATTATTTATCTTTTCTAAGAATCTGAGAAAAGTTCTGGTAAGTTACAGAACAAAATAGGTTGAATTTTCCTATTTTATAGAAACATTAAACAAAATTTGAATATCTCATTTTCAGGTATTGTGTATAAAAAAAATGAAAACATTAAAAAACAATTTGGAGGGACCTGTTTAGATAAATTCTTGATTCTTGAAATATACATACAATTGTGTACCATGTAATGTCTTATGATACCCAAATAAACATAACTTTAAACCTCAGATTTTCTGTTTCAAAATGCTGCCGTTAAGTTTTGCAATTGACTTAATTTTTCTTTTTAATTGTCAAAGACACATTTGATAGATTATTTGAGGATAAGTTTCTTTTAAATTTAGATTTATACCCCATTTAAAAGTTTTAAAAGGCTTTTCAATTTCTTTTTTTTTGTGTTAGAAAATTTCCCACACTTTTAAAACCTACACTGACCTTATTAAATATCATCTTTTAATGATAAAAGAAATTTGCTGAAAAAATTATCGTTGTTGAGAACAAACTGTCATGTATTATAAAGACAATCTCCTTTTCTATATCTATGATTTTCATTAATTCTGTCTTGTTCCCAACTACTTATGGAAGTATGCTAGAGATAGTAAAATGAATATATTTATAATATTATTTTTCATTAACTTTAGCAATGGAGGATAATAATTCCATATCCAGTTATAAGTGACTAGGTTAGATTCTTGTACAGAAATTTATATTGATGTCTTTGTGGGAACAAGTTTGTGAATCTGTGACTGCAGAGTTACTATTGAAACAATCATGAGTTGAAAAAAAAAATTCCTTTCTTTTTTATCGGCATCTTATCCTTATTTTTTCTCCTACTTTTTGTTTTGTACATTATGCAGGTTTTTTGGAATGTTTAAACATTTTTTACTTTAACATTTTGATTCTTACAAAATAAATGAGTAATAATGACCATTATTATTAAGATAAGCTGTGTATGTCATACTGCTTGTGAAATTTAATAACTTTTGAACTTTTCATTTTAAACTAGTATTTTTCTTTTTATTTGTATTGTATTTTATTATCTCTCAGGTTTTTCTATGATTATTAAGTAAGCAGTATGGATCAGAAATAAAGAATAAACATCTAGTGGGATTTGAACTTACATTCCTTATTCTTTGCAGCCTGTCTTACTTTAAGAGAATTTTACCAATTAGGCTACGAAAATTAACCAGCATAAGTTATTCAAATTTAGTCAAATCTATTTTTTTTTCTCAGATCTCGACTCTGCTACTATATTGTGTTTATTTGTATTTTCTAATCAATAGAAATAAAATGGAAGCAATACTAGTGAGAAATGAGTAATGAAAATGTTTCTTCACTGCAGAAATCTAAAGATTTTTATGTCTAGCATTAATAAACCCAACAATATTGTCACCAGAGTAGAAATTGGAGAAGAAAACAATGTAGATGGCTAAATTTGAATGAATCCTGCTGTTTGTGTTTTTCATTTTTTTTCTTTGTGGCCAAATTGATAAGGTGCTCTCATGGTAAAAGGATGCAAGCAAATTCAACTTAAACCAGAAACTTAAAATTTTTGAAAATTTTTGCTGAGTAAATGATTAAGGCTAACAAATAAGCTGAAATAAATAACAATGACAAGACTTTATTTAAGAAATTCAAAGAATTAAATTTTTGAAAGAATTCATGCATTATTAGATTATAAATTTGTATCTAATTTGCTAATTCTTCTATTTTTGTAAAGGAAGCAAGTTTTACATTAATTTTTTATTCTTTTTATAATTTGACACTGCTGGTTAATAAGCACAATAAGGCTTAGAAAAACATTTTTGGATGATTTTTTTTTTGTTTAATGGCTTATCAACATTCATGGGTTATTTAATGCCAAAGCCACCATTGTAGAAAAACAGTAGTGGATACTATTTAACCCATACCTAGGAGGATAAAGGGATTCATACCTCTTCCAAGGGAGTTTGAATTTGTTTACTTTGAGGCTGTAGTCCAGTACTTTAGCTTTTATGCCATGGAGACTTCTCACTTGGATGATTTGATAACAGAATATTTGAATATTCAATAAAAGTCAATGTTATTTTGATTTGAGCCATAAGATTTGAGCTGTCTTGAAAATTTAGGAAATGCTTCAAACTCTAATGAATTTGACTTATTTTTTCTTGATAGTTGATATTAGCATTGGACAAAATATTATTCTTTTGATTTTGAGGTGAATGAATATTATTTGAATCATTGTTTTTCTTGTCAGTTTTGTTGCAAATTACATAAACAGACTTAAAGTGAAAAATAATTAAAAGTTTGTCTTTGTAGAGCAGATTATTCATTTCTTAAAGTTAGTTACTTGTACAATTTTTGCATTAATGTTGGCATCAAGAATTTTTAGATTACCTTTTTCAGAGTTGTAAAGATAGAATGAGTTGTTTCAGTGATCCCTTTTCAATTTGAAAAAAAATTTTTTTAATATTTTTATTGCTACTGTTGGTTAAAAGTTCTTTTGAATTGAGAGTGGAAGGTATTGTTTTATGCATGGATTTTTGTCAAAATGAATTTCCTTTATTTAATAACCAGATACTTACCTTAATGATTAATCATAATTTAGAAATTTTGGATTTTTCAAATATGAAGAATGTACATTGAAAAGAAAAAGTGCATAAAATTAGTTGCAGTAGCTTTTTCTTTCAACATTCTAAATAGTATGTATGTCATGACTTGAAATTCTAACTTTTGATATGTTTAGTGTCAGTGTTTTAAAAAATAGTATAATTACTCATTCAGTTAATTTTTCTTTCAAGATAAAAGCTGTATAAATGACTTTGTCCAAGAAAAGTTCTCTCATTCTTAAATGAAATTAATATTGAAATTTTAAACCTAATTTTTCTAAAGTTTTAAGTTGGTTAGTAAGATTAAAAATAATGATCCTTATGAAAGCAAAACCGTGCTTCTTTATTTGTTTAGTGAAATAGAAGATTGTTCTCTTCCTTTAGAAAAGACACAATGAGACTCATGTGATGTGCTTTGCTTTGTTGACACTCATCTTGACCCACTGGGAAGTGATAGATACAAATGCACTGACATGATTTGTAATTAACAGTGATTTGATTTATATTAGTTGAGTCATTAACCTGTAAATTTGTTGCTTGACCTCCCAGCCTTTGATTCTGACATCCTCTTTCTGTCATGAATCTTCAAACTGAAATAACTGAAAGACAGATCTGTGAATAAAATTTTGCAGATAACAGCATGTTTATTGTTTCTTGTTGCATTTGCATAGTTTTATTTCTCTTTTTAGTGCATTCAGACATATATAAAAGTAAATACACTTAAAACTAATTGTATCTGTATACCATGCCTTTTATTGAATTCTCATTTACTATCTATTGTGACGGCAAATCGACTAAAATCCCAAAACGGGACTTTATTTTCGCACGTGTGAAGACGGGGCAGGTTGGCACTTGATCCCCTACAGAATAAGTCCTGTTCAGAGTTCTTCTCTCAGGCAGATAAGAACTGGCATATTACGTGAGGGAATAATTTAGGACCAGACTGACCACCGCTGGCAAAGGGGTTCCAAATTTCACACTATCACACACCGACCAGGCCGCTAAACTTCTTTCCCTTAGATAACAGAAGAATACGGGCCTATAGGTCTTAGTTGTAATAATATTAAATTGTAGTAGTCGGCAACTCCGGTTTCCTGTGTGATACTTTAGGAATTAATAGGACAATTCTAAACAAGATAACATAAGGCGAATAGAAGCTGGAAAGAAAGCATGAAGTAACAACATAGACCACATGGTAAAAATGAAAATACATAAAATCCTTTACTACTTATATATACACGTTCAGAGTGTCAAAAACATATAATTGGACAGTCCACGAATATAAACGTCTTTTCTGACTTTTGTCCTTCTTCAAATTGAGAGAGAGAGAGAGTGGTAAACGAAATTTGGGTGTAAAGGAAAAATGTCCCCAAAGTTACTTATCTTATTTTCGACGGGGTTCCACTGGAGAATTTTCTTCTTTCACGGGCTACTAGACTTGGTTCTGTTTTTAGTACTGGCTTGAGGGACTCGGGTCTCTCATGTCTCAGTTAATCTTTTTGTCTTCAGCCCGGAGTAAAATGGCTATGGTCCGTCTGCCACGATCCTTGCTCAAAAACTAAATTCTTCCTATTTACTTCCGCTGAGGGGAAGGGAGCCCCACTTCCGTTTTGGGGTCCAGCCAATCATTTTGGCTTCTCTCTCTTTCCCCTTCTGATGTCCGGCGACCTGAGGTCACTGAGTACCAACATCTGTTTATCTCCTCTATGACCCACATTCTCTCTTAACGGTCACTTTTTGACTGCTAAAATGCTGATTCAACCCGGGAGGACAGTATCAGTCTTACCTCTTCGTCTCCGTGAGCTATCACGTGACACTATGCATATGAAGATTAGAATATACGTGTGTGTGTGTGTGTGTGTGTGTGTGTGTACATATATATCTCAAACATGTTGATATTAACAAAATAATCTACAGGAATACTTTTTTGTTTTGTTGTTTCATAGCATATCAACCTTCTTGGGTTATTTAATGCCAAATCCATCCTTTTAGAAGAACAGTAGTTGTACTATTTAACCAATGCCAAAGAGGATAAGTTGGTTTATACCTTTCCCAAGAGTATTTGTTCTAAAGTGAACATAATAGTGTTATATTCTTATGTGCCGTATCATAACGACACAATAATAAAGACAGATGCAGGAATAAACGACGCAGGAAGACTTCTTTAACAAAATATATACCTCTCACTTTATTGCAAGGGTTCGAAAGGGTTGTTCAAGATTTGCGTGTGAGAGGGAGCTGGAGACCGAACAGAAACTGCAATATTTTGACCCTCAAATTATGGCCGTCAACGTTGTGTCTTTCTCGTTCTTTGATGCTCAACCGGAGGTCCAGAAGCCACTCTGCTGTGTGATGGCTTTCTTTACGGCATCTTATCAGCATCTTCTCCAGACCTCAACTCATCAGGGCCCAAAGGCCCCTTTGGCCTGATGTGGCTTTCCCTACCACATCTTGTCTATAACTCCGTCCGATCTTCAACTCCCCTGGCTCGTCGAACTTAACTGAGTTATATAATCGTTTGACGCCCACTTGATCTTTGAAATCGAATGTTTAATCGTCATCAAGCGGAAATAACTGTCATGCAGTTCACAGGTCACTCTCTTCCGGTGCATCAGTCTATGAGTGTACCATGGGAATTTTTTAGCTCGTCCCATTTCATCAGCCAATTTCCGCCCACGCGATTTCCTCTCATAACTGCCATTGGAATGTGTCACCTCCTTCCGGTGCATCACCTTGGAATGGCATTTTCGGCCAGGTTGAAGGTCAAAATATAACAATAGCGTGATTGGAGTTCGAACTTACTTATTACAATTCTGCAGTCCAGTGCTTTAACCATTACACCTTGAGGACACCCCCTTTTTCATTTGTGTATTATCTGATTTAGTTTTTTGAGGTAATTTAGAGTACCATCTTCGACTCATTCTTTTGATATGGCCAATGTTCTTCAACATGACCCTTTTTTCTTTCATTTATGTGCAAAAATGTTTTTATCACATAAAAAATGTGATGTGATTTTTTTTTTATCTATTTGTCCTCCTTTAATTGTTTGTCATGACCCTTAATAGCAACATTTTTCTAACTATGGTACTATTGAAGATTATTTTTCTTTTTAAGAAATGATAGCTTTTTAATAATCATTCCTATTGATGATCCTACACTTAGTAATGTTATAAGCTTTCATTATTCTACCACTTAGACATTTATTTTATCAGTATATAATGAGGTTAGTTTAATACAGCACAAAATCACAATACTGGGACATTAAGCTGATGGTTTGCCAAGCAAATCAGGCAACCATTCACTTTGTTTTATCACTCAATGTTGATGACATTTATATAGCCTTTTCAGATCTTAAAGCTACTAGATTTCTACACAAGATTTTAAAACTGTTCATTAAAATACTTTTCCAGCCAATATGAATCTTTTATTGTTGAGTTCCCTTCTATATCCATATTCTGTGATAAGGAAACTTGTATAAGATTATTACAATGTTTTTTCTTATATTTTAATCTATATTAGGAAAATATTGCTATTTTAAAAGAGTATAAAAAGTAAATGAATTGGTAGTGAGATTATTTTTCTTTTCTTGTTTTGATTTCTGGAATCTTTTATGATTATTTCCTTTCTTTAAACTGAACTGACTTCAGTAGAGACTTGTCTCTGCTTTTATTAACAACTTTTATTGAAAAAGGATTTGCCAATCTTTCTCTTATTTTAGGCATATTTTTAGTTGTTTTTCACTCAATTAATTTATCCATTAAAGCTTATTTTTGATTGTATCATTGCATTTGGTATATTGAATTCACATTTTTTCCCTAAAGTATAGCTGTTTTCTTTTGCAATATTTCAGAAATTTGTTTACAATTATTTTTATACTGATATATTTATAATTAGTGGTGGATATTCAAATTAAGAAAATATTTGGTGGTGTTAGATATATCTTCTGTCATTTTGAAGCAAGTTTCAGATGGTAATACATTTATAACTAGTACTATAAGCAGGCTTGAAATTCACCGAATGTTATTTTGCTGAAGTGTAAACAACTTGGTTTTTCATTGCATTAAACATGTTGGATTTTGTACCAAAGAAAGTGTATTTGTAGGGAATTTTACTGCACTACTTTATTCAAAGGATATCTGAAGTTGAAACTTACAGAATCCTTATTGAGACTTATGGCAACCATACATTGTTGGAAATAATATGCAGATATTAGTTTAGATGCTTCAAAAATAACAATTTTAATGTTGAAGATAAAGAATTCTTGGCACACTGAAAAAGTTTGAAGATGCAGAATTGAAGGCAATACTTACTGAAGACTCATGTCTCGCAAAATCATTAGGAGTTGATCATACAACAGTTTTGAAATGTTAGAAATCATTGGGTGCTGTACAAGTTGAAGCAAAGAGACATTGAATGGCATCTTGTCACGTGTGAATAGCTGCTTCAACGGCAGAAAAGGAAAGGTTTTTTTGTGTCGTATCATGACTGGCAATGAAAAAGTAGATACACTACAATAACCATAAGTGTAGAAGATTGTGATGTAAGCCTGGCCATTCATCAACATCCGTGGCAAAGCTGAATATCCATGGTATAAAACTTTTGTTCTGCATTTGGTGGGATCAACTGGGTGTAATATATTATGAGCTACTCAAACTGACCAAAACCATCATGGGAGGTTGCTATCGACTACAATTGATATTTTTGAGCCGAGCATTGAAGAAAAAAATGGACGCTATATGAGCAGAGACACGACCAAGTGATTTCACAACATGACACTGTTAGGCCACATGTTGCAAAATAGGTGAAATGCCGTATTCATTTTTCCGACATGGAATTTAAATGCTGTAAGAAAGATGGGGGGAAAAGTAGTTGCTAGCAATGGACAATGCTTTCAGTGACATGTTCCTGACAAATTTTTGAAAATAGAAAATCAATTTTCATGAAAAATCAGCGATAACTTATTCAAGGTCCTACTAAAAATAAAAAATCAATTATACTTTTTATGGAGATTTTTTTAAAAGAATAATTTACTCTAATCTTTGTTAAATTTTATTTCAATTCGAAGAATTTATTTTTTTGAATAATCGGGTTGAAGAACAGTTTTATTGTTAGAGGGTTATAATTTAGTAAACTTGTTGATTTATCAGCATCAACCAAATAAATACACTTATAGTTTTCATGTACTGCAACTTGTGAGGTTATGTGTGTGTATGTGCATATATATATATATATATATATATATATATATATATATTTCTATGTATGTACACGTATTGGAGATGGGCAGTTTAACTGAAAAACCGACTTTTTTCGGTTTCATCTTCACACCGAGAAACCACATCGAAATTTTTTACGAAATCGAAATCATTGTTTAGTACTATCACTACTGAGTGACCTAATCCAAGGAAACACTGTTGAAAAAGACTATCAGATTTTAATAAAATTAAATTTATAAACATTTATGCTATTTGTAAAAGGAAAAGATTGAACAAAAATATAACATTTGATTGACTAGTTTTAGGATATAAATGTGAAATCTATTTGTTTACAAGAATGAAGAAAAAAAGGAAATATGACAGTTATGACACTTGGAAATCTTTTATGTTTTCAAATGGAAAAAAAGGGAAATACATGATGTTTGAAATCTATTTGTTTCAGTTAAAAAAAAAAAAACTTTTTGTGGTAAAATGAAGTTAACAACAAAATAGTGAGTAAAAATAAGAATTAGTTGTCAGTTTCGCCTTAATCTTAGATTTTATTTCATTTAGAAAGATTCTTTTCTTTTCTTTTCTTTCCAGCCATATAAATATTTTTAAGATTGGACCAGAAATACACTAGAAATTGTGTTGAAGGAATGGATTAAATTGCAAATTTGTCAATCTCAAACGAAATCAGATATTCCTTTTCAATACCAAGCTAGACTAGCAAAACTTCATGAGTGAATTCGATTCTCATTGGGTGCCCCATTCATATGGCCTTGTGCCACATCTGAATAAAACC